>CAWUFW010032882.1:0-13218 GCA_963921515.1 Calotriton arnoldi | reverse complement strand
TGGGCAGGACCAGTCCACAACCAGTTGGGGAGCCACAGGGTGCCACCCCAGGCCTGCCAGCAATGAGGTACCCAGGGGGGTGGAAGCGGGCTGCCATGCAGGGCTTCATTCTCAAACCCCGGCATCGGACTGGCTCATATGCCTCCCCGGTCCATTAGACAGTTTGGCTGCACTGCGCCCAGTCTCATTCTCTCTCCCAACCCCCGTGAGGATGCTCTTTCTGGTCCTGTACTACCCCAAGGCCTATAGCAACTGATGGCTGCTGGGGGCACGCTGGTGTGATTTGGAGGGGCCTGGGGATCGAGCTGATGCCCCACCCAGAACATCCACACTGAACTTGGGGGCAGGGGCGTCTCCTATTGTCATGGTGAACCCTTCCTGATGTTCCCAGATCTGCCCCCCACCCCACCTGCTGCTGGGGTCCGTAGGGGAGTGTGGACGGTGGGCCGGAGACTTGGTGCTGTGGCAGCAAATTTGCCCTTTGAGGGGGGGCAAACTGGTGGAATTGTCTGAATAGCAATTGCTGGTGGCACTGGAGACTGTATTGCGACAGACCCACATCCAGACAGACGGCCTCAGCCCTGGCTGCTCTTGCTGGCCAGCTGGTGCAAGCGGGCCAAGATACTTCTGCCTTCCGTACACTTATGGCACCCAGCCATGGGGAGAGATGAACCTGCACCGCCCGCACTGGTGCAGACGACAATGGACTAGTACATGACGGTGGCTTCCAGCAACACAGGGGTCACCAACAACACCTTGGCACCGCAGTGCAACCTTGATAAATCCGGCCTAGTCCCGATCCTCCAGGCAATACAGGGCTCTAGGGTGGCAGTGGAAACTAAAGTGGGAGAGGTGAAGTTGGGCATCTCTCTCCTATATCAAGATCTCAGAAACATCACCACCTGGGTCACTGAGGTGGAGGGCCGAGTATCCTCAGTGGAGGACGAGGTAGCCACCCTTCAGCAGGTCTTCAATTACTGGAACTGACAGAGGTGTTGGAAGAACATACTGAAGATGTTGAGAATAGGTTGCGCAGGAATAACCTTCAGTAGGTTGGATTCCCAGAGGAGCTGGAGGACTCAGACACAGAGTGATTCTTGGAGCACTGGTTGCAGTCCTGGATCTCTGAGTACAAGCTGTGACCATGGTTTGTTGTGGAACATGCCCACAGGTCCTTTAGACAGAGGCCCCCACCCAGGCCCCGCACGCCCATTCATTGCCCAGATTGTCAACCACCGTGCCCGGGACACTTTCCACTGTGAGGCCAGCGGACAATCAGACCTTTATTTTCAGGCTTCTCGAACAATGAATGTTCCCAACTACATACGGATGGTCCAACAGTCTACATGCTCCTTTGATGAGGTCCAACAAAAGCTCTGTGCTCTTAATATTCAGTATATGCTCCTTTTCCTGGTGAGGTTAAAGGTGTTTCTCATCTGTAAAACTTAGCTTTTAGACTCTGGAACAGGACTAGGAATGGGCAGCTGTGAGGACAGAACTTCACCAAAAGGATGATGTTGGTGCCTCCATCCAAAGGCCATGGAAAGCGCACTCAGTCCCCCTCCAAAATCCTCCAGGAAGAAAAGGACACATTCCCAAGGGCACCGAGTTTGCCCCTGTGGCCATCGAGACTCCTCCAGTTCTGATGCAGGGAATAGGGTCGCTGGGCAGGGGAGCGGATAAGAGTGGGTGGAGTGTATGGAGGAGCTCTTTACCACCCAAGCTGAGCATCTTACTGGCCAGCCAGGCTGAATTGCGGGCTCCCGCCGCCTGCCCGGGTGGCCGTTATCCCTTCTGAGGGAGAGGGGATGCACCCATATGATACATTCTCGCATTTGTTGCATTGATATATGATCCTACAATCAAGGAGGTCTTTTATGTTTTGCTGTGAGTTTTGTAGAGGATGTAGCTATGCTTTAGCATAGGGTGACAGATGCTTAGGTGGTAGAAGTATGGGGAGGGGAAGTTGGGGAGTGGGGAGTTCTGCTATGTCTTGTTTGTTTTGCTCTACAGTCCTTATGTCACAGGAGCCTAGGACACCTGCCCTACCTTTGTCATTATTAGGGTGCCCGGCCCCAGGCCACCATCTTGTGGGTAGATCCCCATTGAGCCTCTCTGATGCTGTCCATTGTGCACTCACTGAGTCATTCCCATCATGAAGGTTAAGATTCTGTCCTGGAATGTAAACGGCCTGTTGGACCGCATCAAGAGCATGGCCGTAGTTTGGTATGCTAGGCACTTCCAGCATGCCTTTCTTCTATTGCAGTAGATCCACTTGCAGGGGGAATACTGTCCATTCCTCTGACACTATGGCTACCATTGGGTCTACCACTCTGGGTTTTTCCAGGGGCTCACGTGGTGTGATGATTCACCTCCACAGGGTTTCCCCTCTTGTGGTTACCAGAACCTACTCCAACCCCCAAGACGGATATATAGGGGTGGAGGGGCTCCTAAAAGGTAAACAATACAACTGTCTGTCGGTCTGCATGCCGAAACAGTTGCTTGCACTCATGATGGTTTCCCTGTCCCTGACTCTGCTGGGCTTCCCACTGGGCACCACCAATATTGGAGGGATTTCAATGTGGTTTCCGATTCAGATCTAGACTCCAGTGGTACCTCAATAGATGGCACTTGTCTGATAAGGACTGTTTCGACTATGTAGAGACTGCGCTGTTGGCTTACTTTAAGACAAACCATTGGTCCGTGCCCTTGGCGGTCACCCTCGGGGTGGCCAGTAAACCTACAATACAATAAAGGGCCAGTTGAAAGGATACATCTGGGATAAGGCGAAAGAGAAAACACACACATTGTGACCCTTGAAGCCCAAATCCTTGCCTTTGAATGTCAAGCTCCGGGATGTTGGAGGCACTTGCTTTCCAACCGGTGGTGGCCCGAGCAACAGTGTTACAGGTATCTTTTGCGGAGGTCAGGTAATGTTGGAGGGCTACAACCCAGTGGGTCTATGAGCATGGTGACAAGTCTGGGAAACTCTTTTAATGTCTGGCTACCAGAGAGGTTGCCTCCAGAGTGGTCATGCATATTAGGACCATCGAGGGGTGCCTCAAAGTCTGCACCCCGACATTCTGCGAATGTTTGCTGACTTGTACCGGGAATCGCATGCCCCAAGACCTAGGCCTCCCCAGGAGGTAGCACACCCACTGTTGGCTGTAATCTATCTCCTGTCAATCCCTCACTCACTGGCCCATGATTTGGACAAGCTGATCACACCCTGCGAGATTGAGACGGCACTATTGGGCATACCCTCAGGCAAGAATGTTATTGTAGATTTTGCTCCGCTTTGGTCCCACCCCTGCTGGACATGTACTCTGTGGCTGCGAACACAGGAGCCTTTGTTCAGGAGTTGAATATGGCCTCGATTGCGGTTATCCCCAAAACAGGTAAACCCATGGATAATTGGCCCTCGTACAGGACCATATCCCTCATTAACTCAGAGATTAAGGTGTTCGCAATGACCTTGCTGTATTTGGTGCATCCAGATCAGTGCAACTTCTTGCCAGTCTGCAGCACGCAAAACGACACCCTTAGAGTGCAGCTGGCTTTGTCCCAGACACATCGCCTCCACCACCCGGCAGCCTTGTTTCTGATAGATTCTGAGAAGGCCTTTGACACGCTTGATTTGTCCTTCCTGAGTATGGTCCTACAGCATGCATGGCTCAGGCCCTAATTATGCAGGCTTATTAAGCTTTTGTAATCAAACAGGTCCGCGTAAACTGGTCAGTCTCTTCTCCCTTCCCTGTTGCTAGAGGAACCTGTCAGGGTTGCTCTCTCTCTCTCTCTTTCTCTCTCTCCCCCACTCCTCTTTTCCCTCACCATTAACGTCTGGCACAGCTCCTATGCTCTGACGCTAGGGTGCATCGATGGTTGTGATATAGTGGTCTGGATGAGCGAATTGTACTTTATGCAGGCGATGTTCTGCTCTTCTTGAGTAACCCGCAGTACTCGGGCCTCTGCTGTCTGGAATTACTAAACATATATGAGGAGGTCTCTGGCCTCTGAGTTAACAAAGTGAAGTCGATACTAGTCCCAGTTCGGGGCGACTTCAGTGTCTGTTCCTGGCAATCTGTGATTCCTGTATATCACCTGGCCTTCCGGTATCTGGTTATCTATATTTCTTTGCTTTCTGAGTTGGTAAAACCAGCGATGTTCCCTGCAAAAGGGCGATAACCTCGCTATCTCTGGAATCTTTATCGCCCTGGAGTAACGCGTTGTTAATAACGCACTACCAGGGCGATAAATACCAGAGATAGGCGGGGATAATATAATTATCGCTAAGCACGGCCAGCGATAATTATCGCTGGCCGTTGTTAATATGCCCCTATTGTTTCTTGATGATACAAACCTTTTCATTCCTTTCAGACAAATAAGGGAAATTTAGGGGCCGATTTAGAGTTTGGCAGACGGTGTTAGTTCTGTCGCCATGGCGGAGTACTTTACTCCGGCCATGGTGACGATACTCCACCCACCAAATTTAGAGATGTCCTCTGGCCTAGCAGGCATTTCTAGCATTTACAGGAACCGCCGCCACTGCAGTTCCTGTAAATGCATTTAAAATGTGCTGTCAACTTGACAGCGCCGCACTGCATACTTTTATTTTCTCATGTTATTTTCAAAAACAAAATCCCCAAAAGAGATTTTATTTTAGAAAATAAAAAAAGCAATGACCCCCTTGCCATGAAAGGTTCTCCCCATGGCATGAGGGTCATTGAAAAGTTTTTATGTACTGCCACATTTTAAATGGACCCGAGCTATGCTTTTCCAGGCTTAACAAAACACAGGTATTGATGAGGGAGGTGGGGTGTTGGAGGAAGGGTTGGTTAATGCAATGGTGCTTTCAGCATGGATTGACCGCAGGTACTAATACACTGCTATATGCATTTTATTCCAGTTTTGACAATTAGGATTTTCAAAGGAGAATAGAAAGAGCAGTGCTTGCTGATCAGGGCCCTTGCCCTGTCTCCCTTTGGTCACATCAATATATGTTTGTTTCTCATCTTCTCCCCTTTTATTTAAATAGTTATGCTATAGTGTTAGGCCTCTGATAATTATCGTAAAGCTCAGATTTAAAAAAGTTCTGAGCTAAGTGCCTGAGAAGTTAGGCCTAATCTGAGAATGCATCAGTTCTGTAAGAAGTGTAAAGTTTCCTCACCTTGTATCAGACATAGAGCCTGATTTAGAGATTGACTGAGAGTGTACTCTGCAACAAATGTGGTGGATTACCCATCCCACGAAACTAATTGTTCGCCTAAACTGTTTATAGTTGGATGGACTGTCATGTTTTCACTGGCGAGCCCCCATTGGCTCCGCTGTTAGAAACCTTACACCGCCGGCCTGCCGGATTTGGGGCCTTAGGTGTAAGTACATCAGTTCATCTGACCTATTAAAGCAGACAGACTGAAGCACTTTTTTCTCTTCGGGATGCCAGGTAAAGCCTGGTGGTCCCAAAGCAAAAAAAAGGAAAATTACCCTAGTTAGACCTGAAACCTTTGGCGTGGTATTCCCCAGGCTTTTTACCTTCTTTGCCCTGTTTTTGCTGAACCTATTTTTGATGGAATTAGGACTCTGCACACTATACCCCTGTTAACCAGTGGGAAAGTGCTGGTGCTTTCTCTATCTTAAACATGGTAAAATTGGTATACCCTAATTGGGACATTTAATTTATCTTTAAATCCCTAGTAAATGGTACTACATGTACCTAGATCTTGTAAATAATTGCTACCAATGGGCTGGGGCACCCTTTACCACCCACTAAAGTGGCACTGTAAAACATGCTTCGGATCTTCGACTACAGCCTTTAGTGCAGTTTTTAACTGCCATTTTGACTGGACAAAATAAGACTTTTGTCAGTCCTAAACTTTCCTTTTTAATACTTATAAGTCACCCCTAAGGTATGTCCTAAACAAAATGTGCCTTTCTGCCATTGTTTAGGGACACATGACTGTAATGGCTCTCCTCGGTGTTTTGTGTACCCCTTTCAGTCAGGGAACAAAGGGGCATTGGGTTTGAGGCTGGGTGTTCACCTCCTGGGTATGATGACCTTCGGGTTGTAATCAGCCCCTCCTGAGTTTCAAAAGGTGGCCTGGTGGCTGTGCCCCCTCCCTACCAGACTTCTGTAGCTGCCTGCCCCATCACTAGCAATTGCAGCTGACACCTGGTCCTGCCTGCGCTTTGTCACCATAGACAGTTTGGAACCAGACCCAGGGGAAGGGACAGAACTGACCAGAACCAGTTATGGGGTGGAGAAAGGGAGAGACCCCCACACACAGGCTGGCACTGGGTATAAAAGTGCCACCCTCAAATTCTCTCATCAGAACACACTTGGACCTCAGGAATATTCAGAAGGACAGCCCTGCTTTCTGAAGAAGAAATACTGGACCTGCTTGCTTTGAACCCAGGATCACCAGAAGTGATTGCAAGGGTCTGTTGGCCGACCTTCTGTTTGAGCTACAGGGACACAACACGCTTCCAGAGACTTCCCCTATAACTGCCCAGCTGCACAGCACCAACTGAACCAGCCTGTGCTTTGCTGCTCGGTTCTGACCCGCAATAGGTGCCCCTTCCTGAACCCTTTATTGGCATCAGAGTGTACTTCTCCTGTTTCAAATATATAAGAACTGAACTCTAGGTGAAAATCCAGATGTTTTTGGCTTTTCGCTGCCACGAATGACCACCTGCATCACCTGCCAGTGTGAGCATCCGAGGGCAACCTGCACTGCGCATCAGCAATTACTTCAGCATGTCCTACCAATTCAAAGATCAGACGACGACCTGCTCTTTGCACCAACATCGGCCAGCCATTTTCCCCCAACACAGAACTCCAGTGAGGACCTGCTCTTTCTGCCAACAATGATCTCCTTGCAGCGCCTGCCACTGCAAAGCTCCAGTTGAGACTCCTTGTGTGGACTTAGACTGGGAGAAAGTAAATTCTTCTCGCGGACGTACCTGGTCCCTGTATCTGACATGCACTCTGTTAGAAATGGGGTCTGTAGTTGGCAGTGATTTGCACCCTGTCCAAGTAGGGGCCCTCACTCTAGTCAGGGTAAGGGATACACACAGCTAAGATAACTCCTGCTCACCCCCTTGGTAGCTTGGCACGAGTGGTCAGGCTTATCTCAGAGGGAAAGCATTTGTACACACCCACACTACCACATTGAAAACACTAAAAAATGAGTCCACACCAGTTTAGAAAGATAACAGATATTTATCTGAGTAAAACAAGACCAAAACGACAAAAATCCAACATACACAAGCCAAAATATCACTTTAAAAAGATTAAGCAAGTTTAGTCCATAGAAATCAATGCATGCGATTGTTTTAGCTCAAAGTACCTTAGATGTGTCAAAAATCAAAGATGGTGCAAGGCGCAGGGGAGTTGAGGCACCGTAAAAGCAAAGCGATACGCCAGTTCCTTACTACACAGGGGAGGTGATGCGTCAGTTCCTTACTGTCATATCCTTTAGGTTAGTCCCATCATGTACATACCCATTATATACATTTTGTCCCATCCACACGACATAACGGTTTTACACAGGTGACCTTTTACCTAGTTGCTTACTTCTGCCTCTCCGACATCATGCTCTTGGTACCATATCTTAATCCGTGTACCTGACGTACATAAACATGTCCCCAGGCACAGTAGATTTTTTCTGTATAAGGGTCACCACTTTTTTCATCCATGGCCAACAGCCAGCTGTGCATGATCATGTTTGTTTAGAAAAGAATTAGCAGGGTGTTAGAAATGGGGGTCTCTAGTTGGCAGAGGTAGGTACCTTTGTCCAAGTAGGGACCCTTGCTTCTAGTCAGGGTAAGGGGGATACACACTTTAGATAACCCCTGCTCACCCCCTTGATAGCTTGGCACGAGCAGACAGGCTTATCCCAAAGGCAATGTGTAAAGTATTTGTACCAATACTCACAGTAACAAAGTGAAAACACCACAAATGGACACCACACCAGTTTAGAAAAATAAAATATCTTTATCTAAACTAAACAAGACCAAAACGACCAAAATCCAACATACACAGTTAAAAATATGACTTTCAAAAGGTTTCAAGAACTTGTACCCTAGAAAACTATGGCAGCGTGACTTTTCACCAAAGTACCTGTAGATGCGTCAAAGTTCTAAAAGCCAAACAGCTGCAGAGTCGGAAAACAAAGAGATGCGACACTCCTGAGACCTTGGGGAGGCGATGCGACAGTCCCGCTGCATGCAGAGGAAGGGTTGTGACGAATCCGGTCTGTATGGGAATTGATGCGTCGATTCTTCGTGACGGTTCTGGTCCGCAGGTGATGCGTCGGACGAACATGCCGCACAGGCATGATGCGTGGAAATCCGGGTGCGTCGGTGATCGTGACAGGCGCTGCGTCAGTCCTCTTCAGCCGTGATCCCTCGATGCGTCGATTCTTGCAGCGGCGATACGCGCTGCGACGGTTTCTGCAGCGGCGATGCGTGGAAATTCTTCTCACGCCATGGAGATGCGCCGGGAAAACAGCCACAAGAAGAGCAATGCGTCAATTTCTGTAGTTCTTTGAGTTTCTTCTTTCTTCCAGCTCCCAAACAGCAGCAACAACCTCCAGAGGCCCAAAACTGGCACAGGCACCTCTTGGCAGGTCAGAACTCACAGCAGCAGAGTTCAGGGGGGTACCTTGGGCCTACCATAGGGGTGTCCAATGTGTAAGAGAAGGGAAGGGAAGGGTAGGGTCAACATGGCAGTTAACAAACTATGCACAGGCACCGCAGTGGCACCACAGTGGCAGGCCTGAGACACCTTTTCAGGGCTACTCATGTGGGTGGCACAATCAGTGCTGCAGGCCCACTGGTAGCATTTGATTTACCAGCCCTGGCACACTCAGTGCACTTTACTAGGGACCTACTGGTAAATAAAATATGCCAATCATGGATAACCAATCACAATAACAATTTACACAGAGAGCATATGCACTTTAGCAATGATTAGCAGTGGTAAAGTGCCTAGAGTCCTAAAGCCAACAAACACAGGTCAGGAGAAAAAATAGGAGGAAGAAGCAAAAAGATTGGGGATAACCCTGCAAAAAGGGCAATTTCCAACACAGGGGATTAGCGAATGTTTTCAAAACATATCGACTCTAGAAAAACCCCGGAGTGACCACTTTAGTATAAAAGACCTTCACTCCCCCTTACAGACACAGAGGAGAATTCCTTCCAGGCTGGACCGAGACTCTGCAGGCTGATCCTTCGACATGCAGAGACCTGACATCCCTTTCAGGGTGGCATCATCGACGCAGAGACGGAGTCCTTCATTCAGAACCATCAGGTGAGGGGTTAGTACTTCCCCGGGGGATGCTTGGCTCCATTAGGCTACATTAGGATCTATCCTGACATTTACATACACAGACTTCACCCACATACTTAGGCTAGGTACATTTAGGTAGGCTACGCATCGTAGGAGTACGCCAATGCTATTGTTTAAATAATATGTTTTTATTCATCTCATTAGCACTATGGTACAAATGTATATACTTTTTACGATATTGGCATTAGCGATTACATTTGTCTGCTCCTGTTTTTTGATTGTCGCAGCTAACATGTTTCATACCAGACTGACGCTTGACCAATCAATAATTATTGAAACCGTTCCAATCGTCATTCTATGTATTCTGAGAAATGCAGGCACGAGTGACTGAGCGAAAGATACCGTATTGTTTCCACGATACCTGAGGCATCAGGGTTGTCATGTTCAGTGGTTTCCAGAAACTACATATACCACTGTAGAATACAGGGGGGTGGTAGTGACACCATAGAGCTAGCTGGTCTTACGGCTGACTCATCCTCTGGGGGTGTCCAGAGTCTGTCTGCACACCAAGCCCTCAGTTTAGGTCATTCAAAACGCGCAGGTCCTGGGGGGGTCCTAGGAACTACACGACATGGCGCAGCCAACGTTGGTTGGCCTCTTATATTAACAGTAAAATCAGAGTTGTTCAGTCATGCTTTCTCAAACAATCCTACTCACATTTTCCAGAGACATCTGAAGTGGGAAGGATAATCCGCCTAGGCTGAGCAGGCACACCCTATGTATTGGCTGAAGGTTTTAGGCAAGCTTGTAAGGATTAAAGGTTCACATATTGTGCTAAACCCTACCTCTTAAAACTTTACTTTCCTCTCCTTTCAAAATGACGGAACCTGTGACTAGCAGTGGAGATTCGCAAGGAGACGAATTTGCTAAGGCTCTTAACATTACAGAAAACTGCTGACAGGCAATAACTCTGAAATTGTTAGAACATGGATTTACTGCAACAGGTGGCCATGTTACCTTCGTGATTGAGGCACACGAGGTGTTCGGATCAGAGGTATTCTATTCCTGGGTGAAATTCCCACCTGCAGATCCACAGACCCTATTATTCCACGAATACATTGAAATGGATCCACCGGAAGAATACATCCCACACGAGGACATTGAAGTCTCGTTAACTTACCAGCAACATAAAAACTGGTTTAAAGGCGCCCTCAAACACAAAACTTCAGTCGTAAGACTAGGTCCGCTCAGCATAGGAGGAGCGACATGGCCGGTCTTAGCGGCTTACAATCCACATCCTGAGATAGACACACTCCCAGTAGAGGAAGTGTGTACACTTTACAAAGAAGTAGTCAGGCTATACAGACATATTGTCCAGTTCGTTATGCGAACACTCACATTACAACCTGTGAGAGCTGCTCCACCTGGAATAGTCCAGATCCAGCTTACACCAATTATAGTCCACAAACACTAAAAGCAGTAATGGGTGCGTTCCCATCAAAAAGCGATCAAGTACCATTCTGGATTGCTCAAAAAATAGCACAGTTGGAAGCAGTATTTCCCCGTATGGGTCTGCAGGAAAAGCACAGAATGTAAACAATTTGCTTGCCAAAGGGAATGGTTACTTCACTGGAGGATTGTACTACATGGGGAACAATCTTTGCTGCAGTATATATTAGAATACATGGTACCCCAACCATATCAGTTATTCCTGAAGTATTAAAACAGATACAGGATGAGTACGGGGCTGGACCTGCCCTGTACCTAGGGATGAAACTGATGGGTAATTTTGACCAAGTCTTGGCAATTATGCTGAGCAACATCAAGGGGAAAGCAGCAGCGGTGGCCATACGCCAACGCTTAAGGGAAACAACTGCTGCAAATCAGGAGTGTGCATTACCAAAAATTATCGAAGAAACATATACTTCACTAGGTAGGGATAGTTTGGGAGCCAAACCAAAGGAGACCACTAGTGGTGAGTAGTTCTGACAAGGATAATTCAAAGCAAGCACCCACTTCTTCTAAAAAGAAATGGGATAATAATCAATCTAAAAATAATAATAAGGGGGCGTGGCTTGAGCCGCCACCAAGATGGCCGCACTCGGCTGAAGCTCCGCAACCCGGTCGGAGCCTCGCAGATTTTTGGAGCCTTTCCGCGTCGGCATGTGATTTAAAAGTATCGGCGGCTGAGGAGCGGACGCAGGGGATCAGGTAGCAGTCTTCATTTGTTGTTTTTACGCTACCTATCGCCCTGTCCCCGTCGCGCTCCGTTTTCCTCAGCGCTGCCGGTAGTGCCCGCCATTTTGTTTTCGGCGGAGCGCGGTCTTTACCTCAGGTGGTTAAGATTGCCTTATGTGCCGGTTCTGAAAACGGAGAGGGCTTTTCTGCGCGATGGTCATGAAGGTTATTTCAAAATTGAAGTGATTAAGTTAACAGCGCCACTACTATTCATGAAGGAGATTTGGAAGTGTTAAACAGAGAGAAGTTCATGGACACCTGTGTTTTAAGCTGAAGTACCCAGTTTGTGCTTTGATTTGACTATACAGAGAGAACTGGCATAGGGTTTCCTGCGCAGCTTTAATAACAGAGTGGAGTTCTCTGCGTTGCTTTACTTCCTCATGGATGGATGTCTGCATTTCTTATCCGCTATTTACATGGGGCAGCTTAATTTTTAATATTCTCTTTTCTGACTAAAGTGTCTCCATATGCATTCTGGCTTCCGCTGCAAAGGGGCGTGATAAATACAATTCTTCTTTGAATTTTGTGTCAGTACCTCTTAAGCATGTGTGGCCCCTGTTGACTGTCGACGCAAGTCTGCTTCTACAAATTTTACCAGTAAAACTACATATTTCTTCCTCTTTGTCAGCGGCTACTTTTTTACACTGAGGAGGAGTTTTCCAGTCCCTGCACTAGTCTCTAACTTTGTCTTGTAGTGGGTGAGGCATTGTTGTAACTCTCTCATACACATGGATCCGGTTTCATCCCTTGGGCAGAAGAGCAGTATCAACATGTCAGCTCTTCGTAAGGATTGTAACTCCACTGCTTCATCCAAACGTCAGAAGAAAGAGCCTAATTCTCCCACTAAATCTCCACTATCTATCACATTGGAGGATCTTATGGAGGATGTTAGACCTGGCACCATTGGCGTGGGTCTCCCTTCCATTTTTCGCTGTTGTCCCCCTGTTGTTGCTGGTATTAGATGCTCTGGGCGCTGTGCCACTGCCCTTCAGTGCCACAGCGCGAATGCTCCCTGTGTAAAGATGACATGTGAATTGGTATATCCATGATTGGCTTATTTGGTTTACCTGTTAGTCCCTAGTAGCGTGGCCTGTGTGTGCCCAGGGCTGGTAAACCAAATGCTGCTGGTGGGCCTGCAGCGCCGGTTTGCGCCACCCACAGAAGCAGCTTGTAAATGGTGTCTCAGACCTGCCACTGCAGAGTCTGTGTGCAGTCCAGAACTGCCATCTTGGCTGTGAAGTGCACCCACTTCCCAGCCCCTGAACCTTCCCTTGGCATCATGTAAGTCACCCCTATGGTAGTGTCATAAGGTTTCTGCACATACACAGAGCTATGCACAGGAAAATGGGACCCCGGAATACAGTGGTTTGCCACCATATACCGTAGCACCCAAAAACCCCAACCCAACTAGCTTAGCATCCCATTAGCACCCAAGTACTAATGTTTGGACAACCCAGAACACGGTATCTTTATCTCAGGACTCACAGAAGCAAGAACACTCTTTCGCCACTCACTCGTACTTGTCCACAAGGTGCGTAGTAAGAGACACTGGATAGGTTAAAATGTTTATTCCAACTTACGTGCTCTAATGTACAGTACACGTGTCAGTACTAATAGCATAATGCATATGACTAATATAAGCAGCATGGTTACAATTCCATAGAATACAAACGGGGAAAGCATCTCAGAGC
>CAWUFW010032881.1:0-13219 GCA_963921515.1 Calotriton arnoldi | reverse complement strand
ACAACAGATAACAGTTTCACTCAGCTAATCGTGCATGTTTAGTTTCTTCAGAGTTACACAGAAAGAATAGACAGGCGTTTCAATAAAGGATTTATTGAACAGTCTTGTTTCTCGTGTAGGAGATATGAGCTGTTACAATCGTAAGACAGTATGCGAGATATATTATGTACAGCGTAAGCAGTAGAAAGAAATAATACTGCGCTAGCATTATCTTTTAGCTATGACACATATATTCATATACATAAATAACATAAGCTAAAAATGCGAGTACTCATAAGATGCTTCTGAAATGAAATGAAATGAAAAGACCATTTATTAAGCGCAATAGCTACACTCAGGCGTCCTAGCGCTACGGACAACGCGTACAGGAAAAACAATTGAAGGTTATTCAGGTTTATTAAAAAGCAGGGTTTTTAAGTGTTTACGGAACAGAAGTAAGTTGGGCTCTGATCGCAGATGGAAGGGGAGGGAATTCCAAAGTTTGGCTGAGTTATAGGAGAACGACCGGCCCCCACATCTGGCTCTCTTGATCCTCGGTACTGTCGTGAGGAGAGAGGATGCTGATCTGAGCTGTCTGTTCGGGTGGTAGGGGGTGATCAGTGAATGATTGATGACAGCACCTATTTTCCAGAAGGCTCGGTGGGCGATGCACAGGGTCTTAAATTTGATTCTTTCCCTGACTGGGAGCCAGTGAAGGCTCTTTAGTCCGGGTTTGACTGGAAGTCGACGGGGGATCTGAAGCAGTGTTCGGGCAGCGCAGTTTTGTATGATCTGGAGCTTGGCAAGGTGGTTTGGGGTGCCCCTAAGTAGAGGCGTTCCCAAAATCCAGGCGAGACAGAATGAGACCCTGGACCATAATCTGTCTCGCTTGGAAAGGCAGTAAGGGAGAATCTTCCGCAGAAGCCTGAGTAGACCAAAGCAAGTGGCTGATAGTTTGGCTGCTTGACAATTGAAATTAAGGGACTTATCCAACCAGATGCCCAGGCTCTTGATTGTGTCCTTTGGCATGGGAGCAGGGCCAAGGCAGGTGGGCCACAATGAGTTGATCGTGAGTGTGGGAGGGTTGCCTAAGAGCATCAGCTCAGTTTTGTCTCCATTCAGTTTAAGACATGACGATGTCATCCATTTGGTCACTTCTTCTAAGCAGTCCCTCAGGCTGTTATGCGCGGTGTGTGGCTGATTGAGAGCCACCACTAGCTGAGTGTCGTCAGCATAGGTGATGATTTTTATCCCGAACGGACGGACTATCTCAGCTAGTGGGCTCATATATATATTAAATAGCGTAGGGCTCAAAGAAGAGCCCTGTGGCACACCGCAGCCAAGAGGCTTGCTGGGGGAGGTGATGTCACCCTCAAAAACCTGGAAGGAGCGGTCTGAAAGGAAGGATTCAAACCAAGCAATTGCTTTTCCTGAGACTCCTAAACTGGTGAGTCGATGTAGTAAGATGTTGTGGCTTACAGTGTCGAAGGTGGCACTTAGGTCAAGGAGGATGATTGCTGCAGATCCTCCCTGATCCAGGATCTTCCTTGCCTCCTCCGTCACTGCAACCAGAGCGGTTTCGGTCCCATGCATGGGACGGAATCCTGTCTGGGAGGGGTCGAGCAGGTGCTTGGTCTCGAGGAACTCTGCCAACACTATGTTGGCATGTTTCTCCAAGATCTTGCTCAGCCAGGGCAACAGGGAGATCGGTCGATAGTTACTAGGGTTATCTTGGTCTAGATTGGGTTTTTAAGGAGGGCTTTAACCATGGCCCGCTTCCAGGGAAGCGGGACAGTGCCTGCGGACAGGGAGGCATTAAGCAGGTCAAGTATGGTGGGAAGGACGTTGCCAGTGGCTGACAGCAGGGTGCGCGGGGGTGCCGGGTCGTTGGGGGAGCCGGATTTCACCTGATGCATAATGGATTCTAACATGGTGGGATTAAGTGGGGGGAGGGATTTGAGTGTGGCCAGGGGCTAGGTCCCTGATTCAAGTGATTTGGTGAGCGGAAGGTCAGTCTGAGTGGGGGAAAAGGAGGTATAAATGGTTTGTATTTTTTGGAAGAAGAACTCTGCCAGGTTATTGCAGCGGGTTTGCGCGTTGATGAAATTTGGGTTTTTTTCTGGGAGCTTAAGGAGGGTTTTCGCAATGCGATATATTTCTTTAGGCCTAGAAGCAGCTGCATTAATTTTTTCTTCGAAGAAGGTCGATTGTGCGGTTTTAATTTCATTTTTGTAGGGCTTTATCGCTTCTCTATATGCAGTTTTACTGGAAGGGGAATAGTCCAGTCGCCATTTCCTTTCTAATTTTTTACATTGATGTTTCATTTCCCGTAATCCAGAGGAATACCTGGAGGCAGTTTTTGTACTGCGCTTAGGTTCGGTGCGTTTCATGGGGAGTACGGAGTCTAGCGATTTGGAAATCCATCTGTTGTAGTCCTCATTGGCTAAAGTAGGGTCAGGGTTGATGGGTGGTCTGGAGGTTTCAAGAGCTAACAGCCAGTCCTCTAGGGGGAGTTTTGACCAGTTTCTTTCCCTACGTGTAACTGTATTGGAAGGAAGGTGGGGGTCTGGGGTGACCCAGGAGAGGGAGATCAGGAAGTGGTCCATCCACGGGAGGGGAGGGAGTTCCCACTATGAGATCTGCGCAGTTACTAAAAACAGGGTCAAGTAGGTGACCTTTGGTGTGGAGTCGGTTTAAGCACTAGTTGTTTCAATTGTAGTGCAGAGAGACTAGTGGTCATTTCTAGGGCGGTATGGTCAGAGGTGTTGTCAAAATGGATGTTAAAATCCCTAGTAGTGTAAAATTGGATGGACTGCATGCTAGGTTGGCTATAATGGGGGAAGGGTATTGTGGAATTGTCCCAAAGTTCCAGGGTGGGCGATATATAAGTATCCCAGAAAAGGTGCTAGTGGGGGAGAAGTCTATGGGGAAGGAGAGACTTTCGCAGTCTGGTATCGGGTTGGGAGAACTGCGGCACTTATAACAATCTTTATGGATGACTGCTAGGCCACCTCCTTTTCCCACTTTGCGGTCTTCACGTAGTATTTGATACCCTTGGGGAAGGGACTGGATAAGATCGGGTTCTGACTCTGTATTGAGCCAGGTCTCTGTCAGGTATATGACATCTGGGTTGAGCTCTTCTAAAAGCATGAAAATGTCCGTAGAATGTTTAGAGAGTGACCTACAATTCAAGAGGTACATGTTTTGCTGGTTTTTTTGGTTAGTGGGGCAGAATGGAGCTGAAAACCACAGTGTGAGCATGTGGTGTGTGGGTCTGCTAGATTCCAAGAGGAATGACATAGAGCGGGGGTTGTTCCTCTTAGTTTAAGAAGAGAGTTGGGGCTATAGCTCCTGATATGAGTGGAGAAACGGGCAGGGGTTGTGGCACCTGGCCCCGGTCGGCCGCAGACGGGCGCAGACGGGCTTGCCTTAGGCGCGCCTTCAGCGCGCCACTGGCGCGCCAGCTGCGCGTCTGTTTGGGCATGTCCTCTTATAGTGGGGGTAGTCTAGAATGCTAACCTCAATAGTAGTGGAAGGCGGAAGTGGATAAACCTGACTTCCGGTGGGTGGCACCTCCCTCCAAACAAACGGAAGAATCCGCGCTGGAACGGGGAGGGACGCCGAACCCAACCGGCAGGTAAGCCACAAGTGAAGGGTATCAGTGGTTTTTAAAAGTATTGTTTTCTTTTGTATTTTAAAAACACAGTATACAAGTTTTAAAAGCGGCGACAAAGTGAATAGTAAAAAAACACAGGAGAGCCCTTTCCCAGGCGCTCTCGAAGTAAAGTACCGTAATGGGGGCAGAAGCGATCAGGAGGATTTACCAGAAGAGGTTTACAGGGAGCCCTTTCCCAGGCGCTCCACTGTTTGCGTGGATCAAGCAATGTCTCACTCTAGGCGCGTCCCTTCTCTTAACTAGTTCTACCCCAGTGTACCTAACCTAAGTGTAGTGCAAGGTAAGAAGTAGGTGAAGTATTCTATAGTATGGTATGCTATAGTCTAGTATGCCAAGTCTAGTATGCCAAGAGTCCCTCTAGGTTCTAGGCAGCTCCATACCTTGAGAATGAGAGAGGTGGGAATCTCTTTCCGGGTCTCGAACTCTAACACCCGGCGAAGGGAGTCAAAACACTGGAAGCTGGATTCTCTGCGAGCAGGGAGGACAGCGTCTCTTGTCAGTGCGTCAGGCCGGGACACAGGCTCCTCTAAAGTTGAGGTCTCCTCCCACTTGCTTGGGCAAGGGAAGGTATATTTATACCCGGTAGGTGCCTTGGAATGTTAGCATTGACGTAAAGTCGGGCAGAGGAAGACGTCAGGAATGAACCCTTAAGGAATAGCGGTTCATTTATAATAAATGAGTTCTTGGAGAAATCAATAATCCTGTGCTAGGGGAACTCCCAAGAGCTTAAGGGTCTGGTTTCCTAAGAACTTCGTTGTGACGTTAGGGTGGACGGATGTAGGTGACCATGCCTGTATTTGGATAGCATGGCTAATGCCTAAATAAGGACTGGGATCTTATGCCTATATAAGGGCAATGCGAATTGTGCCTATATAAGGACATGTATCAGGAAAACCTATATACGGACACCTAAAGCGGAATACAACACTACTTCACTCTATAATATTACTCTCTCCTACAATACTCCACTCTGTACCACTCCACACTCACAATCAACTCCACACTAAGCCACTCTACTCTACAACAATATACACAACATCCTTTACACCACACAAATTTAATCTATACCACTGCAAAATACTCTATACAACTTAACAACACTCTAGTGCACTAAACAATTACACTCCACTCTAACAATCTACTACAATAAACACTAGGCCCTTCCACTATACAAAACTATAATCCCTATATTACACAACACAACAATACATGCCACTCCATAACACACCATACCACTCACCTCAATGATACACACCACTCCATAACACTACATTCTACTCTAATTTACAAACCTTCACTCACCACCCCTTTACACCAAATAATTTTAGCCATACTACATAGCAACCACACATATATACAACAAAACAAAAAAATATAGGCAAAGCCATTGGCGACGCCTTTTGGCTACGCCCATGCTTGTTTGAGTGTATTGGGCCCACTTTCCCTTGATCTTTAGAAGGTGGCACGCTGATGTTCTGATCTCTGACTTATGTCTTATTTACTGGACTGGAATATACTGTGTTCTGCTATTTTATCGTCTTGCCAAGTACCATGCATCAGGGGTTCAACTAACACTTTTTAGGTCGAGCTTTCAAGACCTCTTGTATATACTTTAGTATATACTTATATGTATACTTATATGTGGGCTTAGAGTCCACCGACTGCTTTCATTTGTCTGTTTCAGTGTCATTTAAAAATACTTGCTTGCTAGTGGTCAATCCTATCTCTTGTCCCTCCTTTTGTCTTTGGTTTCATTCCACAGGAGTAGGGACCAACTACTGTATTGTTACGCTCATTTTGGGGACTATTTTATTTCTTTGTTTCCTGCTCTCTCTTCCCTCACCCCTCCTGCCACATCTCCCACCTCCTCCCATGTGCTACATGCCCACCTCCACCTACCCCTGCGAGGCTGTGTGTTTATTCCATAAAATTCATATTGATCTTCCCGTTGTCCTGTTCTCCCTGCAGCTCCTGTCTTTTCACCAGTCACAGACAGAAGAACATGTAGTTCCTTTTTCCCTTTGAACTGCTCTAAGTGCACAAATAGCACGAGTTGCAGGGACTACATATCCCATCATGCCAAGCACTTTCTCACAGCTCGTTGATATCACCTCCATTCCAGTGTGTGCTGGCGTTTACAGTGAGCTCTGATGTTGTTGTTCACGCCAAATATTGGTGCCGCAGCGGAGGATCACAAGGAGGCTGCTGGGGCTCAGGAGACAGCAGCAGGCTGCAGTGTAACACGGCTCAACTGACCCTCACTTTAGCAGCCCGCAGAGCGCAATTTACAAATTCCTCAGACTCCACCCATTCCATAAAGCATGGAAGGGATGCCTCGCTGGTAGGCCCTTCATCACTTCATCAAAGACAGTGCATTTACAAATGCCTGTTTAAATTTAATTTCTGCCTCTATACAAAAGCTGTGTCAAACATAGCTGGGGGAAAGCTGCTATGTCCTCGCTGTCGGGCAGGGGCAGAGTGCTGTCCTCCGGGTTGTGAAGACATGTTTCACCATCTGGGACTGCGTACACAGGCTTCAGGTGCTGTACGTGAGTGAGAAGGCACTCAGGCCACACCTTTCACTCTCACTCCAGCACCCACACCTGCCCCGCCTTCCTTACATTCAGCCAGCACTGTGTCTTTGATCCCCTGGTCTGGGACTGCAGATTAAGCACCATCTCTAAATAAAAGCTGTCTGAAATATTATCCTGGGGAAAGCTGATCTTTCCTCTCTGTCGGGCAGGGGCAGAGTGTATTTTCTCCGAGTTGTGGACACGTTTCAGCTGGGACTGTATGGCGTATGTCCCAGAGCTATTGCTGCTGCCTTCAGGGGATGTACTTGGGTTGCTACTCTTCTGCCAAGGCTCAAATCACTTTCCCTTTAATGACATCACTTGGGTCCCCATTCTGAGGAGTCCCGAAATACTCCACTATTAGTTAGTCATGGATGTACTGATGCCACAGACATTGGTAATTCCTGGATGTTGGAGTACCGTGGCAGTCTGAGTGGCAGCTAAGGGAGCCGCATACAATAGGGGAATTACTGGAATCAGTGTTACTACTGCCGATTACTGATGTAGTTCTCCATTTCCAGCTGGTTACCCACTGGGAAATGTCATCAGGTTCTAGCTGGTTGGCTTTCTGGGGCTTACCATGGCTTTGGTATCCCACAGGGAATTACATGGCACTCAGAATATGGGTTTTAGTAGATGTTCATTGAATGCTCATGCCTCTCGCTGGTTTCATATAACACGTGTGCATTCAGCGATGCCCAGGACAATCGGAGCACTGGCGTGTAAGTGGAACTACTGTCGTCCTTGAATCCATGAAAAACAGAAACCTAGGCACACATAAATGTTAAATTACCACAGTATGTAAAGTAATTGTTACAATAAAAATACATAAAATTGGAAAAGAGAACTCTTCAAAGATGTCTTTTTATTTTATTTTCAGTGATAGGAAGAAAACCAGCCGACACGTGTTTCGTCGCGTGTGGAAATTACTTCACGCGACTTCCTCAGGGCTGGGAAGGGATACAAGGGATATAGGTGATATATGCATCATAATACTCCATTTTGAAGATTTTCTTTAAAAAAGGCAATTCCTAGATAAAAAGCTTGTGTGTCAACTACAAGTGGAAACCCACAACACCCAAAGGTGATATAATAATGTCCTCTAATTGGTGCCAAAAAGCATTATAAGACTAAGAAGAAAATGACAACCAGTGTTGAGGTGATGGACGTGCATATCTAAAGTCTAAAAAAAGGGTCCTGACTACTATAGCAAAATTACATCCCCAAAGGTGAGTATTCCGTTAATGGAGGTGCATTCCAAGAATGTGGAAAGAGTCCTAACTGTGGGTATGAGAATGTTCTCACACAAAATGACGAATTATAAAAAGAAAAGACAATATAATCATAATGAATATGTTAATTAATTAGGACATGGTGTGTTCGGTACCTGAATACAGATGAAGAGTATTCGGATTGTCTGTGAATATAAAAGGGAAGCGGGAAATAGAAAGGAGAGAGTGAGCAAATACTCAACAAGAAAAGGTGTGAGCCAAAGTATAGCAAGAATAAAAAGAAGGGTTAAATAGAGGGAGAAAGCGCACACAGTAGTTATGCACTAAATAAAGAGCTGAGTCCAGCGAGCTTAAAGAACAACGGTAAGGGTAAATAAGAGATGAAGAAGAGGTTGTAACAAGGAAAACGGAACCTTAATGCTTACCGCTCAGCCGGTGATAATTCCAACCCGGCTGGGCTAACAAACCTCCAGTCAGGGATAAGTCAGTTCGTTTACGCCGTATCTGGCAGTGTAACGAAAAAAAGGAAGTGCCTATGTAAGAAATGTATGTAAGATACCTGGATATGCACTAAGACAATTGGGTAATTAAAGCCAAAACGCTAATACTAATCGACAAGAAAAAAAGGAGTGAATGCTCACCAAAATTGCGGTAATGTAGAATATCCCGTGTACAAAGGGTAAAATGTGACAGTATCTCTTGAATATAGGCGATCGTCACATCAAGTCACGGTGGACCAATTTCGTATCAGGATGCTGTGAGGGGGTTGGGAAACTGGAACAGATAATTCTAGCGATATGATAGATCTGAAAACAGATCAATCTGGTATTAGTGAAAAGGTCGCGATCTAGGTATCTGTCCCAGTAACAACAGGTAGGGCAAAACCCAATGCTATACAATCTTACCTCAAGGCGGGTACGCCCTGGGAGCCCCTCTGGCGGATCACTTTGTTCCGGGTTGTGGACACGTGATCGGGATACCGGAAGTGGTTTTATACTGTCGGAGGTTAAGTCCTTGAATCCATGGTTTGGATGGTAAACCCTTTTTTGTTTGGCTGAGCTCATGCAGTCTTTCCTATTTCCTCTGTGCCTTCCATCCAGAGGTTCATTATATTTTTCTATTTTGGGACCCATTCATTCTGTCAGTGATTTAAACAGGCTACTTGGCCTTGCCAAACACATGCATCCAGTTGGCTCACTTGAGCTACATGACACGGGGTTTGCAACATATTTGAGCACAACGATTCTTTCAGTGTTATGGCATGTCTGAATGATGGGCAGTAACCACTGTAGATTTCATATTTGGCAGAAGCCAAGTGTTTTAACTGGCCACCTGTTGGAGCAGCACTACGTTTCCGTAAGTATTAGCGGCCTTGTCAAAGGCAGTCCTTTTTACAACCCTGAGGTATTTCCGGTACTTTTTATTGAATAGCCACTCGATGCTTGACAACTGTAGGAACATTCATAAAGTGTGCGATGCATTGTGAGTCGCAAGAAGGGGGGGCAGTCCCACTCCTTCTCCTTGAAGATTGCAATAACCCCCAATTTGTTCACTGCAGCTCAGAATGACAAATGCCAATCGCAAGGCACCTTTGCTCATTCTGAATTGTAACTATACATTCTGCAAAGGCATCTGCATTGAACAATGATAACTTTGAAAATACAAGACAAGTGCCCTGTTGCTTAAACATGATATTGAGGAGTTTGATAAATGTGCTTTCAGTCTGAAAGTTTTTACACTTTTGCACCCATGTTCATATACTCTTTTGCGTCTAGAAAGGTGGTCCACGACATAAGTTAGATACATGATGTGGTGTTAGACATGGTTCGTGATCCGAATAACTTTACATGTGGCGTGATTATTATTAGTTAACATCAATAATTTGGTTTTTCCTTTCCCTTGGGTGCTCTGCTCACCATCTATTGATGTTCTTCAGATTAGCCATTTCAGTTTTCTTTAATTCTCTGCCCACTTTCTTGAGTAGTTAATGCCCTTGCTTGATTAAACCTGTCATCTGTTCACTTTACACACAAAAAAAATTAAATTTTCTCAGCAAATGTAAATAGGTACTTTCTCCCCTAATTATACGAGACATAGTAGACTTCTCGTGACAATGTCTGCAATTTGTCGTCACTTTTATTTGACAAGTAGGCCTGCTTTTCAGATTAGGGCCCAAAATTTAAGTATTACAGTTTATAATGGCATTATGTCATTGCTTTCACATAATTGTACTGTCCCTATATTTTGAGTTTTCTATAATTGCCTGCCATTTTATATTTGTCCTGGCTGTCAGTCTGATAAAAGCGTATATGGCATATTGCATTGGTAAATTAAATGCCAGTGGATTTTCATCTAATCCTTGAAAGCACCACCAGAATTTGTGTCATAATAACGATTAAGAAAATAGGTCAAATCGAGGTTTAGATCTAGTTTGTGTGATTGTCGATGTTGTTGCACCAAATCACCAAGATATACTCATACTTCTTTTCATTTTGATTTTAATAAAACATTAAGGAATTCAAAAGAAGTTCCCCTTCTGTCCTTCTGTTTCCCTCTATCTCCATATATTTTTCTTATCATAACAATATCACAGAAGTTGTGCCCTATTTTTATCACTCTTAGAGACAGTACAAATGTATGTTCATAACATCTCTCTTTGTAAACAATACATGTTAAACATTTAAGGTTTTTTATTCTGTGCATTTGCAAATGCTAGCTTCATTTTAAGTGCCGCCTCCAAATAAAAGATGTATCAAACATAGTAGCTGGGGGAAAGCTACTGTCTCCTTGCTGTCGGGCAGGGGCAGAGTGCTTTTCCTCGGGGTTGTGAACACACGTCTCACCGTTTGGGACTGTGTACACAGGCATCGGGTGGTGTATGGGAGAAGGCACCCAGCCCACACCTTTCACTTTCACTCTCACTCCAGCACCCACACCTGTCCCACCTTCCTCACATTCAGGCAGCACTGAGTCTTCCACCCGCTGGTCTGGGGCTGCGGTTTAAGCGCCAAGCTGTCTACTCTTAGTCTCTCTTATCTCACCTCTGTGTGTGCCAACGTGCCTTCCTCCATCTTTGTGCTTAGACTCCATCTATTCCTTCTCAAAGTGTCTAAAGAATATTCTCTCTGGGCAGAACCCTCTCCCCATAACCTGCCCTCTACCTTTGTAAGCTCAAGGAAGCCCCCCTGAGTTTGGCTTTTGAAGACACAGTAGAACAGGGACCACGAGCTACACAAGCTACCATTTTATAAGGATCCATGCTGTACCCCGTCATTTCATGAACACAAATGTTGCTGGGGGTTGACTCTGCATGTTTTCATTTTGATATTTGGACAAGTCTTTGTATATTATAAGGTTTTGGAAATGTGTGTGCAATGAAAGGCCGCCTTTTTTTGTACTTATGTTTCATCATTTTTAAACTTGTTAACACAATCCACACAAGTACACTACGCACCATGTCACATAATTCCAATCAACATAATTTCTCTCAACGCCACACACTTCCATGCCATACAATTCAACTCTACACATTTCCATTTCATACCACATAATTCAACAACAAACCACGTATTTCAACTCAACAACACAATTACACAACACACCACATACATCCAATCCACACCACAGAATTCCACATCATGCCACAAAATTCAACAGCCCACCACATAATTTAACTCCACAACATACCACTCCACAAAACAAAATGCTGTTCCACATAATTACAGTCTATGACACACAATCTCACTCCACATTATTCCAGTACATCCAATACCATATAATTACTATCCACATATTTCCACTGCACATCATGCCACATAATTCCGCTACACAAATCCACTCCACACACAATTCGACAACTAACAAGTCCAATCTAACCGACATAATTCCAATCCACACTACATACATCTACTCCACTCCAAAACACATAAGTAAAATACATTGTCATTTACAATGCCAATATCTCTAACTCTCACAAATGCGAGACCAATTTGCATTGCAAATGCTTGTTAATGCTGGTGTCCACATCATCACACTAAAATTCGTTATTCATGCTTTATGGCCCCCAAGGACCTCCCCAGGCATGCTCCACGATTTAACCAGCGAGCACACTGTGCTTCTCAAAGGAAAACTGCATGCTTTGTTCTCCCTAAACTCAACGACTCTCTCTTGTTTAAATTAATCACTAGTTGGTCAACAAGACTTTGTTAGGTGCCGCGCTGCTCCACAGGCAGGGGTAGAAATATTTCCTGGAAGTTCAATGAAGCCGAGCTGCCCTGCCTGGCTCCAAGTAAGTGTACCACGTGGTCTTTTTCTTTCAGCTCAGCTTGTGGTCATTGAAGCGATCCGGGTCGGCACCTTGCCTGTTGTTATTTTAGGGCAAGGACCTGCCCCACTGTGACTACACAGCGTCTGATTGTCCCCAACATCCATCAGAACATACAATGAGCAGTGAGCGGCAGCTCTGTATTTCCTTGCTGCAGCACGATTATTAGAGG
Source organism: Calotriton arnoldi (assembly GCA_963921515.1). Classification (NCBI taxonomy): domain Eukaryota; kingdom Metazoa; phylum Chordata; class Amphibia; order Caudata; family Salamandridae; genus Calotriton; species Calotriton arnoldi. The sequence goes on along the minus strand of CAWUFW010032881.1, from coordinate 1,263 downwards.
AGGTCACACGCACAAGTGAAAAGGTCCGCAATTGGCTGGCCTACCTTGCATTCAAATTTAAGCATCAAGTTTATATTTCTCATATGAAAAATTGTAAGTTATAACCATACTCCTATTTATTGATGCTAATTTTTTTCCCTCAGGCTTTGGAACGTAGGAATGTTCGTTTTGACTTTTACCTTTCATTGAAAGTAGGTTATGCAGCTGAAATAAATATGCAAGCCTTGTCACGTTGCTCAATTTGCTAGTGCAGTGGTTGCAGCACATGCAGCAGTCTGCTGAGACGAGGGCGACAACTTTACAACCTTTCATAATGTACGCATTCAACATATGGACAAGAATTTGGACAGGCCTGGCTACTGCAGAGCCTTCTCCCTCCCAGCTACAATGTTTACTCTTCTTCATGGGCAAAGAGGCGTGTGACTGCTTGAAATCATTGCTGGGGTATACAGCTTTCAGGTGCATGGAAATCACTTATTGAGGCTCTCTTCACTGTGATTGTTGTTACTGCACCAAATAAGGTTTATAAATGTATTACACATAACATAAGATAGACTGCCACAGACATTTAGGGGCCGATTCCGATTCGGGCCGGAAAACGTACCGACCGACTCGGTATGGGAATTTAGTCCGACCGACTCGGACCGGCGCCGCACGACCCGGGTAGTACGATGAAATGAATGTAAAATCTGACAGACTCGGACGGAATACAAAACGACCCACCGAGCCGGACGGAAACAAGCCATCCGGCCGGGAAATCACACGAAACGAACCGACCGACACGCACTCGGATTGAACCCGAACGAAACGTACCCGCGAACTCCGACCCGCGTAGATGACGATGCTGTGCGTGCAAAACACGACCGACTCGCCCGGAGCACAAGCCGTACGACCGACACGCATACAAAACCCAGCCGAAGCAACCCAATACTACGCGACCGACTCGTAGGCCGCATATGAAACCTAGCTGACACACAGCGGGAACGAGTCGGACAAGATCGCACCAGACAACTGCAGCATCTTACTCGGACACAAGAACGACTCGTACATGCACCAAAAACACCAAGGAAAAATTTGAAAAAAAAGGGCCAAACAAGCAACCACTAAGCCAATAAATACAGGGAGGGGAAAAAAATGGAACAAGGACACACCTCCAACTCCACCTACATAAAGGCCACAAATCCCTACCATGATCCTTTGCAAATTCCACTGACCTGCCAGCACAGAACACCATCACACAGCAACCACAGACACACTCACAGC
>CAWUFW010032880.1:0-13219 GCA_963921515.1 Calotriton arnoldi | reverse complement strand
CTACTGTTGCACTCTTTGGAGTGGGAATAGTAATTTTTACCCCTTTGCTATCCAACATTTTCCCTACTGTTGCACCACAGGAGTTGGAATGGTAAATGTAATTCCTCCGCTATTCAATACTTACTCTACTTTTGCACTTATTGTATTGAGAAATGTAAGTTTACACTTTTTAAGTTTAATGTTTTCATTTATTATAGAATGTTATTTTAATTTTAAATTATTGATATATATATATATATATATATATATATATATGTATATATATATTCACTGAAAAAACCATAGGTTTTAGGGACAGTTATAGTTAGTTGGACATTGCACTCGTACAAAACTCGTGAAATTCCCCCGTTATAGTTAGTCCAGCTAACTATAACTCGCGCCCCCCAATGCACTGCTGATGACGTCACATATTACATCACTCATGACATGGTCAGTGACATCACTGATGACATCACTGATGACATCTCAAATGACATCACTGATGACATCACTGATGACATCATCCAGTGACTGTGTGTTTCTGTAAAGTTTAAATATTTTTAATATATATAGGAAAAGACGTATTGAAGAATGAGTGGGTGTGTAAGTGTCTGTATGGATGATTTAGTAGGTGCGTGACTGACTCTATAAGTGAGTGATTTAACGTATCTTACTGAATGCATGGGTTAGTGACTAAACTGAGTGAATGTCTGTATCCGTCTGTCTGTTGCTGTGTAAGTGGCTGCATGTGTTTGTGAATAGCTACATGAGTGTCTATATGAGTTATTGAATGCTTGTCTGAGTATCTGTATGGGTGCCTGAGTGTTTGTGTGGGAGGGGTGTGTGCAACTCTGTGCATAGATGTGTGAGTGGGTGATTCACTGGGTGGATGGTTTCAAGAGTGCAACTGTGATAGACTGTATGGGTGGGTAAGTGTGTGTAAGAGTGTGTTAGTGAGTGAATGTATGTCCCAGTGGTACATGTGTGAGTAACTACATATGTGAAAGGCAGTATATATGTGTGTTGGAGTATATAAATAGCTATAAGCGAGAGTGAGTGATTGTGATAGTGGCTGTATGGATGAGTGTGTGCTTGTATCAGTGATTGTATAAGAGCGTAAGAATGTGCTACTATTTGTATGAGTAAGTGAGCTGGTGTGTGTATAACTGTATAGGTGAGTAAATGGTAGTGTGTTTAATTATTTGCATGACTGACTAGGTGTGTGAGTACCTCTATGGATGAGTGGCGGTGTTTGAGTGTCTATATAGGAGTATGAGTGCATATGATAGTCCTGTACTGAGTGACCGTAAGTATGAGTGACTGTACGGGTGAGTGAGTGGATGTGTGCGTAGACCTAAGAATCAGTGAGTGGGTATGTAGTTATTGGTGTTGGAGTGTCTATGGTTTTGCGAATGGCAGTCTGTAATTTAGAGTGGGTGTATCAAAGGTTATATTAGAGTGTGAGGAGGTGCATCAGATTATCACATGGATGATGTCATCAGTGATGTCATTTGAGATGTCATCAGTGATGTCATCAGTGATGTCACTGACCATGTCATGAGTGATGTAATATGTGACGTCATCAGCAGTGCATTGCGGGGGCGCGAGTTATAGTTAGCTGGACTAACTATAACGGGGAATTTCACGGGTTTTGTACGAGTGCAATGTCCAACTAACTATAACTGTCCCTAAAACCTATGGTTTTTTCAGTGAATTTCAAAGGTTTTTTAAATGCTAATTTGTAACTATAACGTCCCTGAAACCTATGGTTTTTTCAGTGAATTTCAAAGGTTTTTTAAATGCTAATTTGTAACTATAACATGTCTGAAACCTACAGTTTTTTCAGTGAATTTCAAAGGTTTTGTAAATGACAATTTTTAAATGTATTAATTGTTATATAAATTTTTTTCATACTGATTTCCAAATTTTTAGAAACAATTTTTTTTTACATATTTTATTTTTTAAATTACATTGTAATTACATTATACATTACATTACAAAAAATACTTTCTCAGAATGAATTACTTTAGTTTAATTACTTTGCACATAGGCAATAGACTTTTAAGTACAGTAGTTACAGTTGTTGCAATGGGCAACACATTTTCAAACACAATGCAACATTCAGCTCAATGTGAATTTCTAGTTAAATGCAATTAGTTACTTTATGGATTACTTTTCTAACCACATTACTGGATCCTAGATTCAGTCCTGGGACATCTCCTGTAAACAGTTGAGTAAAAGCGTTTTGGTTACAGTCGTGATTTTTAAGGAATATTATTGTACTTTAAAAGTTCACACTTAGAAACTTTTTCTCATAGAATCACCAATGTTATCCTATGGAAGGAAATTCACTTAGAAGTTAAAAACTGTTATCGTTACTTTTTCTTACTCAGTGTTGGATCCTGGATCCAGCACTGGTGCATCTCCTGTAAACAGTTGAAAGAATGCGTTTAAGTCATACAGGCGATTTTTTAGGAATATTTGTAGTTTGTGAAAATCGACACTTTGAAACTTTTCTGCTGAAAACCAGACAATGGATTCCTATGGAAGGAAATTCAAGTTACTGGTAAGTACGCTTAAAATTACTTTTGAGGATCAGTACTGGGCTGAAAGATGCAGCACTGAGGTCTCTCCTGATAACAGGTGAGTAAATCGGAATTCGTATTTCGGCTGATTTTAGAGGACTATTTTAAAGTTCCAAAACTCCACACTTAGAAGAATTTCCAAGTGAAACCAGTCAATGTTAGCCTATGGAAGGAAATTCAAGTTACTGGTAAGTACGGTTAAAATTACTTTTCAGGACCAGTACTGGGCTGAAAGATGCAGCACTGAGGTCTCTCCTGATAACAGGTGAGTAAATCAGAATTCGGATTTCGGCTGATTTTAGAGGAATATTTCTATGTTTCAAAAATCAACACTTAGAAACTTTTTCAGCAAAAAGCAGGCAATGATATCCTATGGAAGGAAATTCAAGTTACTGGTAAGTACGGTTAAAATTACTTTTGAGGATCAGTACTGGGCTAAAAGATGCAGCACTGGGTTCTCTCCTGATAACAGGTGAGTAAATCGGAATTCGTATTTCGGCTGATTTTAGAGGAATATTTTAAAGTTCCAAAACTCCACACTTAGAAGAATTTCCAAGTGAAACCAGTCAATGTTAGCCTATGAAGGAAATTCAAGTTACCGGTAAGTACGGTTAAAATTACTTTTGAGGATCAGTACTGGGCTGAAAGATGCAGCACTGAGGTCTCTCCTGATAACAGGTGAGTAAATCGGAATTCGTATTTCGGCTGATTTTAGAGGAATATTTTAAAGTTCCAAAACTCCACACTTAGAAGAATTTCCAAGTGAAACCAGTCAATGTTAGCCTATGGAAGGAAATTCAAGTTACTGGTAAGTACGGTTAAAATTACTTTTCAGGACCAGTACTGGGCTGAAAGATGCAGCACTGAGGTCTCTCCTGATAACAGGTGAGTAAATCGGAATTCGTATTTCGGCTGATTTTAGAGGAATATTTTAAAGTTCCAAAACTCCACACTTAGAAGAATTTCCAAGTGAAACCAGTCAATGTTAGCCTATGGAAGGAAATTCAAGTTACTGGTAAGTACGGTTAAAATTACTTTTCAGGACCAGTACTGGGCTGAAAGATGCAGCACTGAGGTCTCTCCTGATAACAGGTGAGTAAATCGGAATTCGTATTTCGGCTGATTTTAGAGGAATATTTGCACAATGGTGAAGGGAGGGGGCGGGGCCTGAGGTGACATCTGTGCAAACGCGCCCCGTGGCGCGTTTTAAGTTGGGGGATTAAGTTCCCTTGAATCATGAGGGTCCCTACGGGCCAACTAGCCCACCAGGAACCTCCAGTATGCGGCAGGGGGCTGCGTTGCAGAGACATGTACAGAGGCCACACCCCTGTTTACACCTCTCTGCAACGCAGCTCTGTGGCGCTTTCTGGACGTACCTGTTGGGCTAGTTGGCCCCCAGGGACCCTCAGGATTGAAGAGGATTTAATTCCCCATCTTAAAACGCGCCACGGGGCCTGTTTGCACACATGTCACCTGAAGCCCCGCCCCCTCCCTTCACCACTGTGCAAACGCGCCCCGTGGCGCGTTTTAAGTCAGGGGATTAACTCCCCTTGAATCCTGAGGGTCCCTGGAGTCCAACTAGCCCACCATGTTCCTCCAAAAAGCACCACAGAGCTGCGTTGCAGAGAGGTGTAAAAGGGGCGTGGCCTCTGTACACCTCTCTGCAAGGCAGCTCCCTGGCGCATACTGGAGGTTCCTGGTGGGCTAGTTGGCCCCAGGGACCCCCAGTATTCAAGGGGAATTCGTTCCCCTCTGCAAACGCGCCAGGGGGCGCGTTTGCAGAGTGGTGAAGGAAGGGCGGGCCTGCGGGCCCGATCGTTTTTTGTTTTTTTCTTTTTTTTCCCTGAAGGGGAGCCGTGTGGCCCCCTTCCTTTTTCCTATTTTTAGGCCCTGGGGACCCCATCCCCAGGGCCTTACCCCTTTTTTTAAAAATTAAAATAAAAATAAAAACGGGAAGGGTGCCGCGTGGCCCCCTTTCCTGGGCCTGTATTGGCCCCGGGGACCCCATCCCCGGGGTATGGCCTCTTTTGTTTTTATTTGGAGGGGGGCTGCGTGGCCCCCTCCTCAGGCCATTTAAGGCCCCGGGGACCTCATCCCCCGGGGCCGGCCTTGCACTTTTTTTTAATTTTTTTAATTTTTTTACTTTGGGGAGGGGGGCTGCGTGGCCCCCTCCCGGGCCACTTATGGCCCCGGGGACCCCATCCCCGGGGCCTGGACTCTCGTTGGGGACTGTGGGGGTCCCCAAACCCCCCACAGTCCCGCCGGCTCCCCGTGTCCTACGGGAGCCGGCATTGCTTTACACATGGGGAGCAGCTAACATGCTGCTCCCCATGTGTAAAGCAATCGGATTTGGATATTGGAAGAGAGAGCAGGTTTCCTGCTCTCTCTTCCAATATCCAAAGCAGTTTGTAATGACAGGACGGGAGCCGCAAGGCTCCCGTCCTGTCATTGCAAACAGCAGTGTCCCGGGGTAGGCACCCCGGGACACTGCAGGAGCCGGCCCTGGGGGGTGGTGGTCCCCAGGGCCATCAAGGGCTCCAGGAGGGGGCCGCGCGGCCCCCTCCCTACATCGAGAAAGCCCCGGGGAGGTGGTGGTCCCCGGGGCTTGGGGGTCCAAAACGGACCCCCATTTTCATTTTTCTTAGTGCCCCGGGAGGTGGTGGTCTCCGGGCGTGTGGGGGCTGGAGCCCCCACACAGGTTTTTCAAATATAAAAAAAGAAGCCCCGGGGAGGTGGTGGTCCTCGGGGCTGCGGGAGGGCTCAGAGCCCTCCCGCACCATTATCCATAAAGCCCCGGGGGTGGTGGTCCCCGGGGCTTGGGGGCCCTTAGAGGCCCCCACACATAAAATTAACCCCCCCAGCATGCCCTCGGGACTTGGCCCACCCGGGGGCCAGTATCATCGAGCGCGGGAGACCGCGCTTCGATTTTTTTTTTTCGGCAGGGTACGTGCTCCCTGAGCGCATCCTGCTTTTTTTTTTTTTAAATTTTTTTTTTGCCCAGGGGTCTTTGTGGGACCCCTGAGCAGACCTAGGGGTCAGGGTGTTTCTACCCTGCCCCCTTTGTGCGCTTTGCGCACTTGTTTCTGTCCCTCGGTTCTACCGAGGGACAAAATGGCTGCCAACACTTCCTGATTTGGAGTGTTGACAGCCAATTAACATAAAGCTCGTGCTCGGGAGGATCCGCGGCCCTAGATATACCTATCTTTTTTCTTTTGATTTTCTCAGCAACTACTGAACGGATTTACACCATTTAACAAAAGGGTTCTTTCTGAACCAAGAACTACCTCTTTGCCAAATTTGGTGTAATTCCGTTCAGCAGTTCGGGCTGTAGCTGTGTCTAAAGTTTCCTATGGAAAATTGCATGGGGAAAACGCGTTTTGGGACCCCCTTTTTCTCGGCCCCCGCTGACGAATCCCCCCGAGACTTTCAGGGTAGGAGCGGACCGGAGCGGGCCACAAAGTTTGAAAATTTTGCGAAGATACGTCAACCGGCAAGAGAGTTATTTCAAATAGAATGTCGCGGATTTCCTATGGATAATAGGTTGTAACTATAACTATCTACTGGCGACCGCCAGTAGATAATATATATATATATACATATATATATATACATATATATATATATATAATTTTTATACAATTTTAAGTTTTAAAAATTAAATAGAGATAATAGTTAATAAATTATTTTTAGGTAAATATATGTATATGTATAAATTATTATGTTTGTGTGTTTAGATTTTTTTAAATTAAGTTTATTTGTTATATTTAGTTAAAATGTATATTAAATGTGATTTATTTTGTTAAAAATAATATTAATATTTAATATATTTAATATATTTTATTTTATTTCATATATATTTTTAAATCAATATTTTTTACATCTATATTTTTTACTTCAATATTTTTTATTCAATATTTTTGTACTTACCTGTTTAAGTATAGGGAGTCGATATTTTTGCATTCTATATTATGTCAGTGAACCGTCCCTGATGTTAAAACAAACATTGCATGTATTAAGCTCAAATCTATGCAGTCTTCCATACCTTGCAAAACACATATTCAGCGTGTCTTTGCAAATTCAAAACTGCCCCAATTTCAAAACATAGGCAACTTTTGTAGCTATCTAATGGGGGCCTCTTTTGTTTTGGTGCCATGGCCTATTTTCTGTCCCAGTCCAACTCTGCTTTGCATCTACCTCTCCTGTAGCACTAATCTACAGTCTCTAAGATCATAAAGAAGGTTAGTGGGAGGCACCGAGAGCACAAGCAAGGCAGCATAACTTCCATCCTGCAGGTGAGGCCTACTCCAATGACGCCGACCCTCTGGGATGCAGTATGTGAAAAATTGGGTTGGTGGTTCTAACCTGCACACACCCAGGCTGCAGTGGCAGGCCTGAGACATATTTAAAGTGCTGCTTAGTGGGTGGCACAATCCGTGCCGCAGGCCCACTAGAATCATGTAATTTACAGGCCCTGGGCACAGGTGGTGCCACTTTACTAGGGACTTATAAGTAAATTGAATAGGAAAGTTCGGTATAAGTTAATCTAACATGTTTTAAGGAAAGAGCACAAGCACTTTAGCACTGGTTAGCAGTGGTGAAGTGTGCAGAGTCCTAAGGTCAGCAAAACCAAAGTTACCAAAGACAGGAGGTCTAAATGCTAAATGTTAGGGGGAAAACCACACCAAGAATGTCAGGTCTATAATCATCACAGGTTTGATCCTGTAGGCCTCATTGGGAGAGGGATCCATAAGTATTATACTCAAAACACAAAGACCCTCCTAAAAAAACATGTGTGTTTATATCTGGGATGGGAGTCCTCAAACTTAACGGATCAAACTGAGGCAGAAAACTATTAGGATTAAAGAAAAAACAGATATGCCCACACCTACAGGGTTAAAACATAATCTCCAATGAGAAGAACTATTGGCCCTAAACAGATTAAAGAAATATGAGGATATAGTTATGAAGCCGGCAGATAAAGGCAGAGCTATCATTAGAATGGACAGAGGCCAATATAAAAATGAAATACTTCCTCAACTCCAACAAGAATCTCACTAAATTACTGGTGATCAGCCTCCTTCAAACATGAATGAGATAAATAGATCCATAGAGAAAAGATTAAAAGGCATGGTGTGGTTAACTGAAAAAAAGAAAAAACATTCCTAATAAACAAACATACAAGAACTCCAGTGTTTAATATACTACCGAAGATTCATAAAGATCCCCATTGTCCATGGGGTTGTCCAATTATATCTGGGATGAATTCGATCTTGGAACTGTTGGCAAAGTATGTGGATGTCTTCTTAAAACCTTTGATCCATCGGATACCAAGCTATTTCAAAGATACTATGGATGTATTTAACATTCTAAATCAAGTAGAATTTGATGCTGATATGGACTTTGATGTTGCTCTTGATATACTAGCATCCCCCAAGATGCTGACATGAAGCAATGGAATATGTTTTGGAAAATAGGCAACAATCACATGAAGTACCCACGTGGTTCATTATAAAACTGGCACAAATTTGTTTAAAAGGGAACTTCTTCTATTTCAATAAAGAATTCTACTTGCAAGTGTAGGGGAGTAGAATGGAAAGTCCCTTTGCCCCAGAAATGGCCGTTATGTGTATGGCAAAATATGAAGACAAATGGATTTATAGAGAAAATCCTTTTAAGAATAAAATCATGACATGCAAGTGCTTCAAAAGCGTTATATTCATGACCTGGAGAGGTGGAGAAATGTATTGTCAGGAATTTGTGGATTGGCTCTATGATAGAACAGCAGATATTGAGTTTACATTGCATTGGAACAAAGAAGAAATCAACGTTTTGGATCTCACTATCAAACACGATGGGAATAATATTTTACCTACACTGAATACAAAAGAAACTGATAGAAATACATTCCCCCTCTACTCAAGTCATCATCAGAGGAATTTGAATGACAACTTACCCTACAGCCAGTTCCTGCAGATTCGAAGAAATTGTGAAAAAAAGAGGATGATTTTTAGAAAGCAAACCTACAAATATAGAAGCTCAAAGACCGAAATTATCCAAATAGACTCTTGAAAAAGGCAATGAAGAGAGCGTGGTATACACCAAGGGAAGTTCTCCTTGAGGCCATAGAGAAAAAAGAACTTGAACTATGGGGATGTGTTACAACCTTTAACTCCAGCACAACTGATGTCAAGAGAATAATAAAAAAAAACCACTGGAATATGGTCTCAACATTGGATGCATTCAAGAAGTACCCATATTTGTCCTAAAATGAAATAAGAATCTTAAAGATAGATTAGCTCATTCTAACACAGAAAGACGTAGCCCCCAGCGAAATCTCAGAAGTTGGCTAGGACTACCACCGGCACTTGGCCACCGTAACTGTAGGGAACTGTATTGTTTGTGACTTTACAACTGAAAGCACTGATTTTACATACAACAACATCTCGATCAAACACAAAGGGGCCGATTCCGATCTCGGTCGGAGGCGCACCTAACACCATTCGGTCGGGAAAAAAGCCATGCGAATGCCTGTTTCCCGACCGATCCGCACATTAATCCGAACGAACAAGTACGATGCGCACAACAGCACAGATTCCGACCCAGTCGTACTCACCCAATCCAGGTCCTGTTCCCCGACCGAGCCGCATCCGTAAACGCAGATTCGAGTCGCCCGGAAGCCAAAAAGCAGCCCCGTCCGGTTGGACAAGTACGATGCGCTTCCCGTACGCGCCGAACCCGTCGCTACGCACGGCACGTCAAAGCATCCGGGAGAGGCGCACATAAGCTCCGATTCGCGCCACAACACGATCCACGGCTACGAGACGAACACGCAAGCGACGAGGACGAGGCAAAGCAACGACAAAGACGAACGAGACGAACCAACCATGAATCCCATCGTTCCGATCCTACCAATATTCTACATCTACTACCGGAACAGGCACGGACGCGTACGGTGCAGAAGGTAAGTCAGACACCAACCACAAAATCAAACTACACGTACCCGACATATCACACACACACAGAGGGATGCACAAATTACTTACACCAGAAACAGCAGCACCATAGGGGCGGGATGCCCATCACCAATGCCACATATACACATAGGGGCCCGGATGCCTGTCACCACTACCACCTCTATCCAGGGGGGGCTGGATGCCTACCACTACTACCACCTCTATCCAGGGGGTGCCAGATGCCTACCACCACTACCACCCTTACCCAGGGGGTGCCAGATGCCTACTACTACTACCACCTCTACCCAGGGGGTGCCAGATGCCTACCACGACTACCACCTCTACCCAGGGGGTGCCAGATGCCTACCACTACTACCACCTCTACCCAGGGGGTGCCAGATGCCTACCACCACTACCACCCTTACCCAGGGGGTGCCAGATGCCTACCACTACTACCACCTCTACCCATGGGGGGCTGGATGCCTGTCACTACTACCACCCTTACCCAGGGGGTGCCAGGTGCCTACCACGACTACCACCTCTACCCAGGGTGTGCCAGATGCCTACCACTACTACCACCTCTACCCAGGGGGTGCCAGATGCCTACCACCACTACCACCCTTACCCAGGGGTGCCAGATGCCTACCACTACTACCACCTCTACCTAGGGGGTGCCAGATGCCTACCACCACTACCACCCTTACCCAGGGGGTGCCAGATGCCTACCACTACTACCACCTCTACCCATGGGGGCTGGATGCCTGTCACTACTACCACCCTTACCCAGGGGGTGCCAGGTGCCTACCACTACTACCACCTCTACCCATGGGGTGCCAGGTGCCTACCACTACTACCACCTCTACCCATGGGGGGCTGGATGCCTACCACCTCTACCCAGGGGGTGCCAGATGCCTACGACGACTACCACCTCTACCCAGGGGGTGCCAGATGCCTACCACTACTACCACCTCTACCCAGGGGGTGCCAGATGCCTACCACCACTACCACCCTTACCCAGGGGTGCCAGATGCCTACCACTACTACCACCTCTACCCATGGGGGGCTGGATGCCTGTCACTACTACCACCCTTACCCAGGGGGTGCCAGGTGCCTACCACTACTACCACCTCTACCCATGGGGTGCCAGGTGCCTACCACTACTACCACCTCTACCCATGGGGGGCTGGATGCCTACCACTACTACCACCTCTACCCAGGGGGTGCCAGATGCCTACCACGACTACCACCTCTACCCAGGGGGTGCCAGATGCCTACCACTACTACCACCTCTACCCAGGGGGTGCCAGATGCCTACCACCACTACCACCCTTACCCAGGGGGTGCCAGATGCCTACCACTACTACCACCTCTACCCATGGGGGGCTGGATGCCTGTCACTACTACCACCCTTACCCAGGGGGTGCCAGGTGCCTACCACTACTACCACCTCTACCCATGGGGGGCTGGATGCCTACCACTACTACCACCTCTACTCATGGGGGGCTGGATGCCTACCACCACCACCACCCTTACCCAGGGGGTGCCAGATGCCTACCACTACTACCACCTCTACCCATGGGGGGCTGGATGCCTGTCACTACTACCACCTCTACCCAGGGGGTGCCAGATGCCTACCACCACTACCACCCTTACCCAGGGGTGCCAGATGCCTACCACTACTACCACCTCTACCCATGGGGGGCTGGATGCCTGTCACTACTACCACCTCTACCCAGGGGTGCCAGATGCCTACCACCACTACCACCCTTACCCAGGGGTGCCAGATCCCTACTACTACTACCACCTCTACCCAGGGGGTGCCAGATGCCTACCACTACTACCACCTCTACCCAGGGGTGCCAGATGCCTACCACTACTACCACCCTTACCCAGGGGGTGCCAGGTGCCTACCACTACTACCACCTCTACCCATGGGGGGCTGGATGCCTGTCACTACTGCCACCCCTACCCATGGGGGCTGAATGCCTGTCACTACTACCACCCTTACCCAGGGGTGCCAGGTGCCTACCACTACTACCACCTCTACCCATGGGGTACCAGGTGCCTACCACTACTACCACCTCTACCCATGGGGGCTGGATGCCTACCACTACTACCACCTCTACCCAGGGGGTGCCAGATGCCTACCACGACTACCACCTCTACCCAGGGGTGCCAGATGCCTACCACTACTACCACCTCTACCCAGGGGTGCCAGATGCCTACCACCACTACCACCCTTACCCAGGGGTGCCAGATGCCTACCACTACTACCACCTCTACCCATGGGGGGCTGGATGCCTGTCACTACTACCACCCTTACCCAGGGGGTGCCAGGTGCCTACCACTACTACCACCTCTACCCATGGGGGGCTGGATGCCTACCACTACTACCATCTCTACCCATGGGGGGCTGGATGCCTACCACCACCACCACCATTACCCAGGGGGTGCCAGATGCCTACCACTACTACCACCTCTACCCATGGGGGGCTGGATGCCTGTCACTACTACCACCTCTACCCAGGGGGTGCCAGATGCCTACCACCCTTACCCAGGGGGTGCCAGATGCCTACAACTACTACCACCTCTACCCAGGGGGTGCCAGATGCCTACCACTACTACCACCTCTACCCAGGGGGTGCCAGATGCCTACCACTACTACCACCCTTACCCAGGGGGTGCCAGGTGCCTACCACTACTACCACCTCTACCCATGGGGGGCTGGATGCCTAGCACTACTACCACCTCTACCCATGGGGGCTGGATGCCTACCACCACCACCACCCTAACCCAGGGGTGCCAGATGCCTACCACTACTACCACCTCTACCCATGGGGGCTGGATGCCTACCACTACTACCACCTCTACCCAGGGGGTGCCAGATGCCTACCACCACTACCACCCTTACCCAGGGGGTGCCAGATGCCTACTACTACTACCACCTCTACCCAGGGCATGCCAGATGCCTACCACTACTACCACCTCTACCCAGGGGGTGCCAGGTGCCTACCACCACTACCACCTTTACCTAGGGGGTGCCAGATGCCTACCACTACTACCACCTCTACCAGGGGGTGCCAGATGCCTACCACCACTACCACCCTTACCCAGGGGGTGCCAGATGCCTACCACTACTACCACCTCTACCCATGGGGGGCTGCATGCCTGTCACTACTAACACCCTTACCCAGGGGGTGCCAGGTGCCTACCACTACTACCACCTCTACCCATGGGGGGCTGGATGCCTACCACTAATACCACCTCTACCCATGGGGGGCTGGATGCCTACCACCACCACCACCCTTACCCAGGGGGTGCCAGATGCCTACCACTACTACCACCTCTACCCATGGGGGGCTGGATGCCTGTCACTACTACCACCTCTACCCAGGGGTGCCAGATGCCTACCACCACTACCACCCTTACCCAGGGGTGCCAGATGCCTACAACTACTACCACCTCTACCCAGGGGTGCCAGATGCCTACCACTACTACCACCTCTACCCATGGGGGGCTGGATGCCTACCACTACTACCACCTCTACCCATGGGGAGCTGGATGCCTACCACCACCACCACCCTTACCCAGGGGGTGCCAGATGCCTACCACTACTACCACCTCTACCCATGGTGGGCTGGATGCCTGCCACTACTACCACCTCTACCCAGGGGTGCCAGATGCCTACCACCACTACCACCC
>CAWUFW010032879.1:0-13220 GCA_963921515.1 Calotriton arnoldi | reverse complement strand
CCGATCACCAACTTCATGTTGACGATCGCGAACGAGGAAAAATCTCGCCGGAAGTGAATCTGCTCAGCTCGCTGCGTTCCGTCAACTAGACAGCTGACAAGCTGCGAGGCAAGGCAACTACCACGACGGCGCGAGCAGAGTTTTCGGAACTCCGCGGCGAGCTCCTTGCCAATGCGAGAGTGCGGAAAATCCCGCAAACTCCAGCGAGCGGAGCCGCAGTTCGCACACCGCAGCCAGCCCAGACCTATACAGTACATGAAGGCCAGTAATAGTTGTGCAGAGCGTGCATGGCAGATAATGCGCTTTGCCCAGTGGCTGTGGGCCGTGTCCCGGTTGCAGAGTGGCACAATACAGAAAGGTTACAGTACTGAGGCAAGCGCGTGCAAGAGTGAATGTGTATACTGAGTGTATGTGTGTGCCTGTGTTGGCACAATCCATGGGGGTAACAGTGCTGGACAGTTAGTATTGCGCATTGCATAGGGAACAGCCAACAAATCACATTCATTACAACGCATGCGATTACAACGCGGTCGTTACAACAACTGCGTTAGGCCGCATACATGAAGTACCATCACAACCAAAGTCATTACAATGACTTGCTCCTCTAGGGGGCGCTCTAAGCCCCAAGGAATAGTATAACTTACTATTCCAACACCTTCCTCACTGTAGCGACGACACTGGAGTCAGGGAATAGTAAATTGTACTATTCCTAGAGTCCAGCAGCGCCCCAGAGCAAGTCTTTGCAATGACACGACGCTTGTGCTGGTACTAGCGAGGTAACAACCGCGGTCGTTCAATAGCGACCGCGTTGTAATCGCATGCGTTGTGAACGATTCCGATGTAGAAGGCCATATTCATGTGCATACACTAATACAAGTGTTCCTGGGGACTGTGTACATCACATAGGAGGCCCCTTGATTCTCATTTTTGGGAGACCGAGTGCCTGCCTGGTGAAGACATGATGAGATCGAGGAGTCCCCCCAGATAAATGTCTTTATTGCTGCATTCTTGTAAGCTGGGTGAGACACACTGGAGAAAGGAGAAGAGACTCCATCTCTACAAACTTAAAATGGACTCAGTGAGAGATCACAAAAAAAGGCCCTTGACACATCTCAGAAAGGAGATGGGGCTGATAAGGGAATCAGTAGAGTAAGGCTGGGGAGTAGTAGCCCAAGATTAACTTTTGTATGCACATATCACTTTGGCTGACATCCAGGTGTGAACTCTAGTCTCTCCCATGGCCCTGTGTTTTGGGACTTCGCAGCCATAGAGTCTCTTCTGCTATGACAGAAGGCTTTTCAAGAGGAAGAGGGAGAGAAGAAGTATGTACTACAAAAGAAGCAGAACCCCAACATGAAACTTGCAAAGGGCCAGACACCCAAATCACAGCTGATGTCTGGAAATGGAGTTTCAAGAAGGAGAGGCTGAGACCCCAAAAACTTTCTGTCTTGCAAACAGCCAGACAGGCTGTGTGAGGAGGGAAGCTCTGCACAGACTCCCTGCCTGTGACCAGAACTGTGGGTCCAGAGTTTTGCTAGTCTCTCTTCCTAATCACCTGTCGTGGAGCCTGGAGCATCAGCGACTGCCAGACACTGCCAAGTACCAGTGTTGCCCACTGATGGAAGATAGGGAGCGTTGGAGGGAGTGGCGCCTATTGGCAGAGCCCTGGGTATAGTGGACACGAGGTGTTTAGAAGATGACTGATGCCCCGATTGAATAGTTGCTCGGTTCGGTACTGAGGTGGCAACCTCTGTGCACCAGGGAGAAGGCTGCCAGCTAGGATGGCTGTGCAGAAGGATTGCGGTGCAGTAAGAGCAGGAGCCTGAGGCAGCATAGTTGTGACAACTCTGCAATTCAGGGGGCAGCCATGGAAAAGTCAGTTTTTGTATCAGGGCTGGAGCCCGTGCAACATCGTATGCCAGTAGGGGCCACCGTCTGTTGCGGACTGCCATGTGAGTAGGCCGCAGCCTTGCGTGGCAAATGGCAGGCAGCAACCCCCATATGTCAGAGGGGATAGCAGGATTAATTGTGCCATGTGAGATCTGGCAGGCTAGTAATGCTAATCCAGTGGTGACCCATGGAGTCACCAGAAGGAGAGAGTACTGAAGATTACCGACCCATGGACTGGTGAGGATCACGTGAGACATTCGCCACCTCAGCTGGGTCGAGGTCAGGGCATTGAAAACACCCCCACAACCTTTGGGAGCATGGAAACGTACCCTGCAGGTTGGAGCACAGAAACAACTCTGATCGCTGCCGGAGCACAACCTCGTAGGCTAAGGAGAGAGTCTGTGCTTGCCAGAGTGCTGCTGCTTCTAAGTTCCCATGCAGCAGACTAACAGGACCAGAACTGTTGAGAATGCCCGCAGACGGGGTACCCTCCAAGATGCTGTAAGCTTCCTCCTTGCGGAGCAAGTAAGTTGTTACTGGTCTACCGGACCTTAGGAGACTACGCTGCTGATAGTAGCTGCATGTATAAGACACGTTTGACTGTGTTTGAACAGTGAGACTGGATTCTTGAGACAATGCCTGCTAGAAGCCTTCCCTGGATGTGGCCACCAGTAAATGGGGCATAAGCCAGATCACATTGCGAGGAGCGGGTTGGCTAGTGACTTGGCATTGAGAGTCTTGAGTCCCTACCTCAAGGGGGAAATGTGTTATTGTCTGTGAATGCCATAATCTTCCTTTGAATGAGTAGAGTTGAAAGTAAAATACTTCCTTTGGTTATAAAAGTAAGTATTTGACTGGACAGATGATTTATTGCGCGTTGCTGCACTTTTTGAGACATGGGCTTTTTGACTAATCAATGTCATGCCTCCCACCCCCCAACAGAGCATGGGACTGCTCATTCACGTCTACCACTGAGAATCAAATGCAGAAGAGAATTGCTTGGCCCAGTTGCTGGGGGTCCATACTAGTTCGGGCCCTGGGACCTCAGGAGTTAAAGACCTCAACCCCAAGGTTTGGCCCAGTAGCCCACGCTTGCTCTGTGGCCCTCTCAAGGTTTTCTGCCAGGGAGTACATTTTAATTGTTTAAAAAGTTATATTTAGATATTAAATTATCAAGTGTAAATGATTTTTCATTTATTACATATTTAATTTGATGAGTTAATGTGTTTATAAAATTGTGTAAATATATATATTTATATAGATTGCCTACTGGCTGTCACCAGTAGGTAGTTATAGCTAGTACCTAGTTACCATAAGAAAAGCATTTTTTGACTTCCCTATATCTCTGCACCATTTGATGAAACTTCCAAAACAAATGCCTTACTCCATCTAGTTGTGCATGGAAAGTTTGGGGGTGATCCGTCAAGCAGAGGCTAAGAAAAAGGAGTCAAAAGAAGAGTATTTCCCATTTTTATTTCTATAGGGATTTTGAACATGACTACAGGCCGAACCGCTGGACAGAATTGCACCAAATTTGGCAAAAAGGTAGCTCTTCATCAGAAAGCATGCTTTTGTTATTTGTTGTAACTCTGTTCAGTAGTTTTAGAGTTATGTAAAGAAAAACAACTTTGTATATATAGGGACGTGGATCCTCCAGGGATCCGACATTCCCCTGTGCTGATATCTGAGTGGCTGCCAACACATCAACCAGGAAGTGTTGGCAGCCATCTTGAGACTCAGCTGAGTCAAAAACAAATGTTTAAAAAGAAAAGGGGCAGAGTAGGGATGCCCTGACCCCCTGACGCTGAGGACAAAAAAAGTGTTGTTTTTGAAAAATGTGCTACAAAATCATGATGGAGTCATGAATCTGAGAAAAATAAAAATAAGTGTGGTCTCCAGCGCTTGTTTACACTATAGACCCCAAGGTGAGCCAAGTACTGGGGGGCATGTGGGCAAAATAAAATAAAGGAGGGGTAACCTGGGCCCCCAGTCTCTTTGGCCCCTGAGACCACCATCTCCCGGGGCTTTATCTAATATATTTGAGGGGGCAGCATGGACCCGCTCTGTTTGGCTCATTTGATCCCTGGGGATCAGCCCCTCCTCAGGGGTTTTATTTAAAAAATGGACTAGCGCTGTGTGCACCCCCTCCTGGGGCTGTTTGAAGCCCTGGGTGCCACTACCTCCCTACGGCAAAATGTACATTTTTAAAAGGGGGGACACTTGAACCCCAGGCCTCGGGGACCACTACCGCCCAGGTCCAAAGACATATTTAAAACTGGAAGGGGGGCATATGGCCACCCTCTCAGACCATATATGGCCCAGGGATCAATACCTTCCTGGGTCCGGCCCATCAAAAGAAAAGGAAGGGGGCCACGTGGCCCCTCCCTCGTGGAGCCAATAATGGCCCTGGGGACCAACACCCCTAGGAGCTGGCTCCTGCTATCTCCCGAGGTGCCCACCCTTGGGAGATATCTGTTTGCTTTGCTTGACCAGAGCTGTGACAGCTCCCGCTCAAGCTAGAGAAATGCCAAGTACTCCCTCCCAGCAAGCGGGAGCTGTCAAACTGCTCTCACTTGGCTGGGAGTGGAGAGCCTTCATCTATTTCACTGCCTGCTGTCAAGTGGGCAGGAGAATACAGTAAAAGTTGCCCCCATACAGGGAGCCTACATGTAGCCACTCCTGTGCGGGGAGCAATGCTGGCTACCGCAGGAAGCAGGAAGTCAGCAGGAACTGCAGGGGCATTTAGGGTCCCACCACAGTTCCCATCAAAATGAACTGGGTGCCCTGGGTGGGTTCAGTGCACCCAGGCAGATGTGTCCATGCAGCCCCCTGCTTATTTTATACATGTAGCCCTGGGGAGGTGGTGGTCTCCAGTGCATGGTAAAGCCCAGGGAGGGTGATCCATGCAGCCCCCTCTATTGATAAAATAATGCCCTAGGGAGGTGGTGGTCCTCTGGGCTCCAGAGAGCCCTAGAGGGAGCCACATGAGCCCCCTCCTTTTTTAGTGTGCACCCACTCAGACACTCATGCATGCACCCACAGACCCACTAAGATACTCATGCAGCCACTCACAAACCCAGTAGAACACTCACACACCCACTCACTAACCCAGTGAGAAGGCCATTTAGCTAATCACAGAGCACTCAAGGTGTCACACACCCACACAAAGACCCACTCAGACACTGATGCACCCATTCACTCACCCACACATCAGCTCATGCACCAAGTCACAGACCCACTAAGATACTCATGCACCCACTCACAGACCCACTCAGAGACTCACTCACCCTCTCACAGATCTAATCAGAGACTCACATACCCACTCAGAGACTCACTGAGAGACTCATGCATCCACTCACAGACCCACTCAGAGACTCATGCACTGACAGCATTGTCAGCAATCTCAAGAAGAGACACTAAAAGCAGGCTGTTTAGCACATTTACAATCAATTAGACTTTCTCTAGAGATTATTAAGCCTACAGTCCTGGACAACCAGTTGATGCTATCATGCCACGGTATTCAGCCCTATCTAGTCTGTGTATATGGGAGCTAAGACAGAATGCTGTGGGCTCGTTTCGTTTGGGGTCTTTTTATAGACTTACAAGTTTCCCAGTTACCAATGACTGGTCTAAGAACTTGGGTGCCTGTCCATGTGATGACATATCACAACAATCTATGCTGCATATCACTTTATTTTGTAAGTTTTATTCTCTCCCAAGAAAAATATTTATAGTTCCAATTTTAAAAACCTTGGGGTTGAGACAATGTACGCACAAGCGCTTCCTGGCATTACAAGTTTTAGAAGCTGAAATGTTTATGCTGTCCTTTGTTACTTATTTGAAATGTGTTATTAATTCTAGGAAAACAATGTGAAATTTGAGCCCTGGTTCTTAACAATGATTGTAAGTTTTTGTTTTTCTCTAACTATTGTTTAGCTATATTTGTCTGCAAAATGGTTTTAAATGATCTGTTAAATTGTGCTTTTATGATTTGGATTTTCAAGTCGAATAAAGCTATTTTGAGTTAACGCATGCACCCACTCACAAATACATGCACCCAATCACAGACCCACTCATACATTCATGCACCCACTCACAAACTCAGTCATATTCTCATGAACCCACTCACAGACTCACTAAGACACTCATACACCCACTCACAGACCCACCCAGAGACTCATGCACCCACTTGCACACCCACATAGACAATCACACACCCAACCAGGGACTCATGCACCCACTCACAGACCCACTCATAGTCACTCAGCCATAAAACCCATACAGAGACCAACACACCCCCTCACAGACCCACTCAGACACTCACGCACCCACTCACAGACCCACTCAGACACTCACAGCACCCACTCACTCACCCAGTTATAGACTCATACTCCCACTCACAGACCTACTCAGAGACTTATGCACCCACTCTGCAGACCCACTCAGACACTCACACACACACTTACAGACCCACTCAGACAGTCACAGCACCCACTCACTCACTGAGTCAGAAACTCATGCATCCACTCACAGACCCACTCAGACACTCATGTATCCACTCACTCACCCAGTCAGAGAATCATACACCCACTCACAGACCCACTCAGAGACATATGCACCCATTCACAGACCCACTGAGACATCTGTGTGCCCACTCACAGCACCCACTCATTCACCCAGACAGAGACTCATGCACCACCTCACAGACACACTCAGACAATTATGCTCCCCACTCACTGACCCACTCAGACACCTAGTCATAGACCCAGTAAGAGACTCATGCAGCCACTCACAGACCCACTTACTCATGTATCCACTCACTCACCCAGTTGATTACTCATGGACCCAGTCACCAGACCCACTCCAGACACTGATGCATCCACTCACTCACCCACTCAGAAGCTCATGCACCCAGTCACAGACTCACTAAGACACTCACACCACCCAATCACAGACCCACTCAGAGACTCACGCAACTATTCACAGACCCAGTCAGACACTCATGCAGCCACTCTACAGATCCACTCATATTCTTATGCACTCATTGACTGAGAGGTGCATGAGCTACTCACATACCTGCTCAGAGAGTCACGCACATACTCACAGACCCACTCAAAGGCTTGGGCTCCCACTGATAGACCAGTCAGACAATCATGCACCCAGTCCCAATCAGAGACTCATGCACACACTCACACATCCACTCAGACGCTGACATACTCCCTCACAGACTCAAACAGACATTCATGCACCCACTCAAACACCCTCTCGGAAAGTGACGCATTCACTTGGAAACTTATGCACCAATTACTCACACATTTAGATACTCACGAAACTGCTCACAGAGGCATTGTCATGTGTACACAGTGAAACTGAGAGTGACACATTTTAAACGTGCTGTTGTACTTTTGCTTTGGGGATTTGAATATTTCAAAAGAAAATTATTTAGTGTTTGCTAATAGAATGGCTCTCAGAAGAGCCTTTGGGTTTATTGTGTGTAGATATCAACTTCACATAAAACAGGATGCAGTATTTCAAGTTGTTTAGAAATATCCTGTTGCATTCCTTAGAGAAATGTACTCCATCTCTCCTATATATATGCTCCATGTCAAGCGTAAGTTGTTGTAGATGGAGCCCATGTTAGTGGTCTCTAAAGAATGCAGAAACAGTTGTATTAGCATGTTTCCTGGCTTTGTGGACATAATTCATCTGACCGTTTCTATTTCCCTGTCTTTGGCAAATGTTGGAGTGCTGAGGAAAAGTGGCATTAGTTGGCCAAAGGTATCCTTCATAGCGATTTTCAATCCTACCCCAGAATGAGTGCCTAGGACATTGCCACCACAGTGTGCCAATTATGAGGTCTGGATGTTGGCAGTTTGCAATGCAGGACAGCAATTTCTGCCACTTTAACCCTCTCTGGCCATTCCAAGTATTGTCCACATATGGTAATTTGAAGTCCCTGTCAATGCCACTCTTTCTAGCACACTCTCTGGCCCAAAAAATATAGCTGTGACCCACAGTCCACACTCTAAACATTTTGAAGGAAGGAGCAGTAGCACACAGGGAGAAGGCTGCAGCTGAATGTGACAGTTGGTAGAATGAAAGGCAGTTAAAATGGAGGGAGTAGACCTGGTTGAAGAAAATGACATATTTGATTGGGTGGTGTAAATAATTTGGTAGCTAAAAATAGGTAGGTATTTAATAGATAAAATAAGTACATCTGTGATTGGCTCTGGATAAATCTAAGAGAGAGTTACAATATTGTGGATATATTAACATTTTCAAGCAGTCAACCACACATGCTGCAGTTGAACTTGAAGCTGGTGAGGTTCGAAAGTGCTGTGAACTTCTGACTTACTGGTAGAGTAGCGTGTTTCAAAGGAGGTTGCTATGGGAACTGAGGTAAAGTAGTGTGGGGAAGGGTGAAGGGTTGTAAATACATAGTACTTCCAAACTAGAAAACAGAGGACTTTAGAGATTTTACAAATTGTCAAATACCAATTTGCAATTCAGTACTATAATAGGATCTCAAATGTAGTTGAAAAAGATAGCACTATTATTCTAAATGGTTTAAGCAGTTCCTGTATGGATGCACAGCTCTGTTGTGAAGTTACATGGGGGCCCAGTGGGCATCGCTACGGGGTCGCAAATCCACCCACAGACACAACCAGATTGGGATTCTTATCAGAAGACTTACAAAAGGTTAAAAAAATGACCAATGAAAGCTGGAATAAGAACAGAAAAAAGTGAAGGAAATGTTTTGATTTACTAACTACATCAGTATCACTGGAAAAAGAGAGGAAAAAATGTAATTACTGGCTTTCTTACAGAGAGTGGTACTCATCATTTCTGTGACAAGAAATTTGGGGTGAAAGTGTGTTTAAATTTCAGGATCACCTAGGAGTGATTCACAGGTATGTTAATAATAGGGATGTTGATAATGTAGACTGTCCCCTTGTTGCACTGGTGGTTGGAAAATAAAAACCGATAAAACTGGCTCCTGATTGCAGTCATTGATTCCTTGAAAATTAAAGATGTGATGTGACAGACCAAGAGGAAGAACTAACTGTCCTCAATCTATCTCAACGGAATCTCACCAAAGATGAGAAATCACTATTAGAATTGGGACTTTCTTTTTGCCCTCTTCGGGGTTCGATTATGCACACGTCAGGATTGACCTTTTCCCGTTTATTAGAAAATTAAAACTGATGAAAATACATAAAATGAATTGTCAATCAAATGTTCCTGAAAGAGTGTTACCTTAGTGTGAGTTATTGATTGGGGAAGCTGAGGGACTGTATGCCCTGGAAACCTTGTACCATGAAAGTGAAGGGGGATCCCTGGTCAATATGGAACACATGATGGAAAATATGGGGATTGACACCAGATCAACAAGTGGGAAGCGGTTTCAGAATTAAATCACGCTCCATCCCCATAACTCCACACAATAATTTGGATGTGTTCCATGAAATGGTAATCAGAGACCTGATGAAATTGAGGAAGGGTGGAGGGCTTGTTTTAAACAACCTGACAGCAGAATACAGAAAAGCACTACAATCACTAGGGAGATGATACCTCCATTGTCAGTTAAAAATAGTGACAAGGAGGTAATGTGTGTTGTGATGGACGCATGATTTATACCACCAGGAAGCGATGAGCAGCTGGCGGATGAGAATTGTTATGAAGTAATAACCATGAATGAGTACAGGATGAGTATAGATGCATATCAAATACAACTCAAAAAATGGTTCGATGACATGATTTTAGGCAGGGCAGTATAATTTTCTAAAGTCTGAATATCCAAGAATCTCCTCTTTCTACCTACTACGAAGGTACATAAGGCCTTACAAAATCCCCGAGAGTCCATTGTTTCCTCTAATGGCAGTTTTTAGAAAACACCGCTATCTATATCAGTTCGTTTTATTTCCATTTGTGAAAACGTTACCGTCATATTGTAAAGATAGTGGTGATTTCCATTAAATCAATAACCTTATCTGGTCAGATTCCTGCATCATGATTACACTAGATGTAACTGCCTTATATACATCGATTGGACACGACATGGGGCTATTAGCCTGTAAATACTTTCTTAAGAAGAGGCAGGCTTGCTTCTTAGAACATAATCCAGATGCTACTTAAGATGATTAGCATCTGTTTAAAGATAATATCTTTATACACGATGGCACTCTGTACAGACAGAAGATGGGGACTGCCACCGGGGACATGCTTAGCCCCAGCTTTGCCAATCTGGTGATGGGCTGGTGGGAGGAAGCAGGTAGCCTGGGCAGATGCCAATTCTGAATATATTCAGAATACCTAATCTGGACCCGTTACATTGCGATTTATTCCTGTTGTGGACGGGTCCAGATCCAAGGACAGACGAATAAAATTCTTAATGACAACACTTACAATCTCCATTTTACATCACACCTGAGTTCCAGTGAGATTTCGTTTTTGGATATTTTATTGCCACAGGTAAAGGATGGGAGCATTAATACCACGGTCCATCGTAAGTGCGACAGGTAACAGCACTTACACTTTAAGAGTCAGCACCCCAAGGATTTGAAACAAAGTGTTCCTGGGAGAAACCCTGAGACTGCGATCTGAAGTCAGGAACAGGAATTTGAGGGACAGGTGATGAAAATGAACAACAGGTTCCGTAGAGGGGCTATGATTCTAGAACCTTGAGTATTGTGTCATCTAAATCTAGCATTATAACCAGGAACCAGCTACTTTATCCCAATACTAAAAGGAAAAGGAATTCTGTAACTAGATTCCTCACGCCCTTCAACTCCATGTCCTCTAAAGTCTCCCAAATAATGAGAAATCACTGGAAACTGGTAGAAGTGGCACAGTGATAGAAAGATCTACCACCAGTCCCGCCAGTAAGCTATAGGAAAGGCAGGATGCTGGAGACAGACTGACACACAGTTATTTCATCAGGAAATGCAAGTTGGACACTTGGCTTTCGGCGAAGAGGGTTTCTTCAAGTGCAATCATTGCAAGGCATGCAGGTTAACTAAAAATATATCTATGTTTCAGACCTCTGATGGCCAAAAAGAAAGAGTCAATGGTTTCTATAATAGCAACGTATTTTTGTGTGTATGTACTAACATGCCCCTGCCCCTTGTCTTATGTTGGCAGCCCGTATTTCCCCTAAAAACGTATCCTGGAACACCAACGGGCTATAGAAACCATGACTTCCCGCGTATTCAGTGGCCAGACACTTTTATGATTTTCATGAGAGTGACACGGGACTACTGAACTATTTTGCAGTAGATAGAGTTGCCCCGAATATCAGAGGCGGGAATAGGGTGAACAATCCTCGACGCCTTGAGTCCAGATATATTCTGGATTGCATACTAAATTCTGACGGGTCTAATAGAGACGAAGAGTTAGAGGTGCATCTGGGATTGTAATATTGTGATACCCCCAACATATGTGATTGAGAGTAGTTCTTGCCCAATGTTTATAGCAAATAATGAAGTGATCTCTCACCGCCCCAACCCTGTGTATAATTTGCTGCTGACATCTCTCGTATGATAATATTCATGTATTTATTGATGAAATGTATGGCTTGACGGATGAATTTATTAACATCTTTGTAATTAGTCTTTTGTATATATTGATATTTTAGAAATAACCCTCCCTAGAATTTTTATGATGAATTTTGATATATTTGATATACATTGATTATGGACATACATGAGATTAATTGGTGGTAGGAGTTTTATTCTGAAGTTATTTATTGAATCAAGATATATTTGCACATTTACATATGTTTTTATCACTGGAAAACCGCTAACTACTGCACCATTTCGTCTTTTATATACATGTGATTTGTCATCTCTTATTTATAATTAATCATGATTGTCTAGGGCACTGGCCCAAGAGAGTGAAATGCTGAACTGAGACCTCTAGCTCTGGGGTCCTAATCCTGTACACAGAAAAATAAGGTACATATAAAGTATCATTAATCATGAATTGTAAGAGAAGTTACAAAGTAAGATATACAGAAATAACATAAAGAGTAAAAATAAATGAGGAAAAAATGAAGAAGACTGTTGATACACCAATGTCTTCCATGTCTATGACACCATGTGCCACTAGCCCCTTGATGCTCATGACGGAATGGTTCCGTCATGAGCATCAAATGCCCCTATGCTCATGGACGGAACCATTCCGTCATGAGGACAAGGCTATAAAATCTCTGCTGCAGACAGCAGAGGGTTTCCTCTCCTCCCCAAAGCCTCTGGGAGCTGTGAGGAAGAGCCTCCCCCAGCTCCCAAGACCCCTCCTGGTTTCTGTGAAATGACGATCAGCAAGCAGTGCACGTGCTGTCGGTCATTTCACAAAACCAGAAACTAAATGAGCCTTTAGGCTCATTTCAGTTCCTTTCTATGTGCTCAGGGGCTATCTCAGCCCCCTGAGCACGTCACGGAAGTATCATTGGAAGGGGATCTCCTTTCCAGTGGTACCCTCCCAGTGGATCCCTGCTTGGGGATCGCCCCAGGAGGGCGATCCACAGGCAGATCAACCCCTAGACACCAGGGAGGGGGCGGCCTTGGGCAGGGCCTTTGCTCCCCCCACAAAATTGGGCATATACAGTCTTTCTGCCCCCCTGGGGGCAGAAAGCCCACTTGACACCAGGGATTTTTTGGGGCCTATAAAATTAGGGTGGGGCTGCCCAAAACGGGCACACCAATGCCCCCACCCCCGCCACCATTACAGCCTTTCTGCCCCTCCTAGGGACAGATGGGGGGCAGTAGCCCCCAATCTGCTGCAGTTTAGGAAGCAGCTAAAAAACTGGGCTTTTTGCTGAATCACCTATTCAATCTAATCGCCGTGCTCTATACATAATAAATGTACATTACATTACATGTAGTGCTGGGTGCAGTGCGTGCCTCGTGAATGCATGTACTGAGTGTATGCGTATCTGCGGGAGTACAGTACTAAGCCTGGGCGGAGTGCGCGGAGCTCCGCTCACGCCAAACTCCGCGAGAGTTGCAAAAAAACTCTGCTGTGCCACGCGGGCTCCCCCGAGCCGGCGGAGTGCGTCAGATAAATGCTGCTCCTCGGCGATGATTTTCAGTGCCAGATGCTTGTCCGCACCGTGCAATCATCGCGGAAGGCACCATGCACAGTGCAAGCGCAGCGCTGTTCCCTTTTCTGCCGCCTCGAGAAGATTTTTACTCGAAGCGGCAGGCTTTCACTGCGTAGCGGACAGTTTCTCATCGCGTGAGCGGTCGGCGGGCATGCGCGTGACCACTTGCAATGAGAAATCTGACCGCCTGCGTTGAGAAATCTCGCCGGGAGATTGATTTTCCGCGCTC
>CAWUFW010032878.1:0-13221 GCA_963921515.1 Calotriton arnoldi | reverse complement strand
ACCTTGAAGGCATCCCATTCAGGGAGCGGGGAGGACGCCGTCCCTTCATTGTCATGGAAATATTATGTGATCTTTTCTCTGGTACCTTCCCTAAAGACCTGGTCTTCCAACGTCTCAGGGCGCAGTCGCCAGGTAGGGATGGCCGGAGCTCGGCTCGCCCAGCTGAGGCCCAGCAGTAAGGGGTTATGATCAGATATCGTCCTCATCAGGTACTCAGTGCTTGTCACCTGCCCATGTGTGTCTGGAGTGCATAGGTACGTGTCCAACCGTGTGTGTACCTCATGTGTCGGCGAAAAGAATGAGTAGTCTCTATCGTGCGGGTGTAGGGTTCTCCATTAGTCCACTAGTCCCCAATGTCCCTGCCAGTCTCAAAACGCCCTTGCATGTCGGACCGTCGGGGAGTCTGGTAGTGGCAGGTGCGACCTGTCCAAGTCCACATCAGCAATGGCATTAAAATCGCCACCCATGAGCACTGTGGCCACCAGATATGGGGCCAGCTGCCGGGATAGTCGCGCCAGAAATAGTGATTGGTCCATGTTTGGGGCATACACATTGACAATGCTTATTTCTTTGCCCTCTAGTCTCCCTCCCAGTGCCACATATCGGCCCTCTGGGTCTATTAATTTGCTGGTAACCTGAAATGGAACTCCAGCCCTCACCCAGATCATGGCGCCCCTGGCAAAGGCAGAGTATGTAGTGTAGAATGCTTGTCCCCGCCATCTCTTCTGCAGAGCTTGGCCCTCTTTTGCCGTAAGGTGTGTCTCCTGGAGGAGCGCTATATGTATCCCCCGCCTGTTGAGGTAAGAAAAGACTTTGTACCGTTTAGTCTTTGTGTGCATGCCCCGAATGTTCCAGGTTAGGCACTTGTACTTTGTGCCGGCTGCCATCTCCCAGTCCCTCCTTTCAGCACCCATCTCCCCGACCCCACCATGCCTCTTGCCCAAATCAGATGTGTCCTCTTACAACCACTAAAATGAGTGTATGGTGCAACTCGTGTTTCCCCTATCAACAATTTAGTAACATTATAACGAAATCCTCAACGCCTCATCCCCAGGACAAGTAGGCAAAACCCTCCCATCCAAACCACAAAGTCAGAGTCCTGGACTGTCGTCCACAAAGTCAGGGGTGAGACTTTGGACACGTCTGATGCGTCCGCCCGCCAGCCCGCCGCTCAGCACACGTATTGCATTAGTTCATCTGTGTACCCTAGTGTCTCACTCGCCTTCCCCCTCATTGAAGCTCTCCTACCTGCGCCGTCAGATGATCTCGTCTGCTGTGCCAGGTGTCTAGCGAGGGAGCTCTACACTCGGTGCCTCCGAGATAGTGGAACCCCGCTCAGAGCTCGAGTCCATCCCTGAGCCGCCCAGTTCTGAATTGCCTCGTGGGAGCCCCCTCCCGCTGATCAGAGCCACCACGTGCATAGCATTCCGTCGCTCCTGTTATGTCTCCGCCTGCGTCTGTGCCAATGTGCCCCACCTAGCGCCCTTGCTGCGAGACCTCCTGCGTTGGTTCCCTCTGCGTCCTGGGTCTTTTGGTGGCGATATTCCCTGGTGCTGCTCCAACCATGTCCATGCCTCCTGTGGGGAGGTGAAGAATTCCGGTCCACCTGGGGTGGACACTCGTAGTTTCGCAGGGTACTGCATGGCATATTTGTATTCCAGTTGGCGTAGTTTGGCCTTGACAGTCAGGAAGGAGCTCCTTTGTTGTTGGACATCCCTCGAGAAGTCCAGGAAGAGACGCACCACTACATTGTTGACTCTTATTTCGCCTTTCTGCTGGGCTTGCGTCAGTATGTGGTCCCTGTCACGGTAATGCAGCAGTCGTGCTATCACCTGTCTTGGTGGCGCCCCTGGCGCAGGCGGCCGTGCCGGCACTCGGTGTGCTCTTTCTAAAGCATAGAATGACGAGAGGCCCTCCGGGGCCACTGCTGTGTGAAGCCACTCCTCAAGGTACCCCACCATGTCCGTTCCTTCTATTTTCTCAGGAAGTCCCATTATTCTCACGTTGTTTCTTCTGGAGCGATTTTCGGCGTCTTCCGCCCGGATCTCAAGCACTTTCACCTTCGATTCCAGCCCTGTGAGTCGTTCCTTCAGTTCCGAGATCACTGGACCCGTGTTAGTGAGTTGACGCTCATTGGCTGTAACTCTTTCCGTGAGGCGGCGTTGATCGTCCCGCAGTAATCCCGGGTCCGCCCCTATCGAGTCAATTTTGGTCTCAAGCCTCTCACTTGAGGCATTGATGGCCTGTAGGATGTCCTGTAGAGTCGGACTCTCAGGGGCGTGCAGCGTTACGGGTTGCATCGCTCCCTCCTCCGAGGGCATGTCCGTCTGGACATCCTCCTTTTCCTTCTTCTTAGTTGGCTTCCCCATTCTTTACATGGAAGGACCGTGAGCCCCCCGCACCTCTGACATGGGCAACGTTGGCCCCCACAGGGGATCTCAGGGCCGCGCCGGTCTCCTCCGTTCTCTGCGCCAGGCCTCTGGGCGCGTATTGTCAATGCAGCACGGGCTCTGGTGCCCCGCTCCGTCCAACAAATTGGCTGTTTCGGTATGTTCTGTTATGGCTTATCTCTCATCTGCAATGGGCGTGGGGAGGTTCCGCACCCCAATCATGCCCACCACATCCGCATCTGTTGCAGTCCTGGATGCAAGTACATTGGCGCTGGTGGGGGGGCCGTCTGGCCGCAGGGTCCCTGCCACAACGCCACCAGCAGGCTAGGCGGCCGACCCCGCTCATTGCGTCTCTCCGTGCTTTTCTTGTGGTTTGGCTACATGACAGGGGGGATCTCTCTCCCAGTGGTCAGCTCTGGGTAGTGTTGGTCTCCTCGCCCCTGCCCTTCAGATCAGGGGCTGTCGCACACTCCCCACTCTTCTTGTCCTGCCTCCGCTGTGGCTGTCTGTAGCGGGAGCCTCCCCCCAGTTAGAAGGGGCCTCTACCGCCAGCCAAAGCCGCCATCTTGCTCTTCTGAGGCCCTGCGCGGTGCGCTATTAGGGCTCCTGCTGCACCGTGGGCTTACCACCAATCTCAGCACAGCTAGTAGTACTGTGCATGGCAGGGGCATGCTGTCTGTTTATTTGAAATGGGGCCCCCTCAGTCCTCTCGCCGTTATCTGCGCCGCCACGGCATGCTGCTGCCTCCCAGCTGGCAGACCACTAGAGTGTTAGCCCCTCCACCGCTCATCCGCACAGGTCAACCCCCTCCTTCATGGCTCCCTGTCTCAGGCGCCTAAGAGGCAGGAGGGGGGTCCCTGGCCCTCTCCCCATGCAGGTGCCTATATTCTTCTTAACACCCCACTCCTTCGCGGTGATCAGCTCGCTGCTGCACCGGCACCCTCACTGCTTACCGGCTGTTTATGCGCTGCTTGTGCAAGGCCGGCCGTACAGATGCTACCAGCTCGGTCCGCTGTGTCGCCGCAGTGTCTCCTCAGTAGCGGAGTATGGCGGGTGCATCCGCCACACCGGAGAGGCCTACCGAGGCAGCAGGTGTCGCCGTTGTGCTCGTTCGCGCACTTCTTCCACTGCTTGCGCTTCCTCAGCGGTTTCCTTGGCCCCTGTTTGCTGCAATCGTGCTCCTGGCCTCAATAGCGTGTCTTTATAATGGCTTGGTGCTTCAGGCGCTGAGGCTTTGTGGAAGGGGCGCCAGCCCTCTCTTCTTGTAAGCGGCGTTACCGGAGCTCTCTCTGACACCTCGCTCCCCCGCAGCGATCATCCCGCCGTCGTGCCGCCCCCTCCTGCTGGTTGTCGGCTGTCTCTGCGCTGTGTGTTCGGAGCCACCTTGTTCCGCCACTTCTCCGCCTTGTCTCCTCAGCAGCCAGGTGCAGCGAGCGCGCCCGCCATGTCAGGGAGATCCGCAGTGCCGGTGGACGTCGCCATTTTATCTGCGCACCGCTCTCACACCTCTAATACTTTCTCTGCGGTTTTCTCAGCGCGCTGCCACCTCTGGAGGGTCCCCGATGGCGCCCTTCTGCTCCTGGGGTGCGAGGCTATCAGTTCTGTTCATTTTAACCTCGGTGGGCAGTCAGGATGGGTCTGAGCAGCGGCCGGCGGGACGGAGCTCGCAAGCTCTGCCGCTTACTCCATCGGCGGTCAGGCCACGCCCCTCATGTGAAAGGCAG
The DNA here is from genome assembly GCA_963921515.1 of Calotriton arnoldi. Classification (NCBI taxonomy): domain Eukaryota; kingdom Metazoa; phylum Chordata; class Amphibia; order Caudata; family Salamandridae; genus Calotriton; species Calotriton arnoldi. The sequence goes on along the minus strand of CAWUFW010032878.1, from coordinate 9,107 downwards.
TATATGTGAGTGTTGGAGTACATACCTGACTATATGTGGGAGTGAGTGATTGTAAGAGTAGCTGTATGGATGAGTTGTGTGCTTGTGTCAGTGATTGTATAAGAGAGTAAGTATGTGATAGTTTCTGCATGAATAAGTGAGGTGGTGTGTGTATAACTGTATAGGTGAGTAAATGGGAGTGTGATTGATTCTTTGCATGACTGACTAGGTGTGTGAGTAACTATATGGGTGAGTGGGGGTGTGTGAGTGCCTGTATGGGTGTATGAGTGCATATATCAGAGGCTGTATTAATGAGTGACTTTGTGTATGAGTGACTGTATGGGTGAGTGAGTGGATGTGTGTAGACCTAGGAATCAGTGAGTGGGTATGTACTAACTGGTATTGGTGTGTCTTTGGTTTCGAGAATGGTAGTCTGTATTTTAGAGTGGGTGTATGAAAGGTTATATTAGGGTGTGAGGAGGTTCATCAGATGATCACGTGGATGATGTCATCAGTGATGTCATCAGTGATGTCATTTGAGATGTTATGAGTGATGTCATCAGTGATGTCACTGACCATGTCATGAGTGATGTAATATGTGACGTCATCAGCAGTGCATTGCAGGGGCGTGAGTTATAGTTACCTCAACTAACTATAACGGCCGAATTTCTCTAGTTTTGTACGAGTGAAATGTCAAACTAACTATAACGTCCCTCAAACCTATGGTTTTTTCAGTGAATTTCTATGGTTTTTTAAATGCTATTTTCTAACTATAAAGTCCCTGAAACCTATGGTTTTTTCAGTGAATTTCTAAGGTTTTTTAAATGCTAATTTCTAACTATAACGTCCCAAAAATACTTTTTCTTAGTTTTTTAATTGTTATAAAAATAATGTAATGTTTTCTCTTTTCTAAAATATAAATATACATTTTGAATTTTTTTTTTTTTTTTCAAGTGGATTCGCGTACTGGTTGTGTACCTGTCTTGGTGGGTGCGCAAATCCAAGCCGCCATATTGGTTAAGTCGTGTAGGATGCACGTTTGGTATGTGACGGGTGCGCGAATCTCGGCCCCGCGTTACGTCACGTGTGTAGTTCTGGGGGTCGCGCCGGGTGCGCGAATCCATCGCAAATCTTTAAGTTTCAAAAGTATATGTATATAAGTTTAATATGTATATTATAGCAAGAGATTATTTCATCTAATTATAAAAATCATATATTTGTAACTGGAATAAAGATAAATTATTCTTAAATATATTTTTCGGGAATCGTGCCGGGTGCGCGCTGGTTGCGCGCCGGGTGCGCGAATCCCATGTGACTTTAAAAGAAACAATTTCATTGGTTAAGAACGTTTTGATACTAGAGCTTGAAGGACCCCACCCATTTTTTTCATTCCTTCCAGAGCATCTCAGAAGACACACCTATTGTTTTCTGATCCTCTTTTTTGCCATTTTTGGTGTTTTCTTCACTAATTTAAAAATGGCAGCTGGAAATGATCCTCAGCAGATTCCACCTGAAGAGGAAGAAGACCTGGAGAACCGGTGAAAAAAAGATATGAAAGTATTGTGTGGGTATTTTTCTCAATACCACCAGGGGAAAAAAAAGTCAATGCCCGAAAAGTTACCTGCACCATTTGTGGGAATGTTCTCTCACGTGGTTCAGAGAAAAAATATTCGTGCGGGACATCATCAATGCTAAAATATTTACAGACTATCATCCTCGACGTCTCGCAAGAGAACAGCATCGACGGGAAGAAGAAAAGCGGAGAACCGAGGACAACACTGCTGGACTAAGCACTTCATCTGGTTCTACCACGATTAGCACTCCAAACATCATCCCTGATTTTGCTAGAGTGGAGCAGCGTTGCGTGAAATGTCGCAAAAGTCTATGTTTTGGTGAGCAATCAGTGGATGCCATCCTGGTTGCTATCAGGAACCACCATTGTTAATTTCTTTTTTTTTCTTTTTTTCTAATGCAATGACTTCCTAATTGCAGAATTTTTTTAATCATTTTCGCTGTTGGTTCTGTTTAGTTTTTCTTTTTGAAAAAAAACACCCAAAAATTGTAAAAAGAGTTAAAAAACACCAAAAAAATATAAAACATAAAAAGAAGAAAAAAATGGTTCTTTTCAGAACCGCCTATTTGGTTTCAAAAAGACAAATTTGTAAGTGTTGTATGAATTGTGGTAAGTGGAATATATGGAGAAGTGTACAGGTAGTGTATTATGATTGAAGGAGTGCATGGGTAATGCCTGGGTGATTGCAAGAGTGCAGGACTAATGTCTGGGTGATTGCAGGTATGCATGGGTACTGCCTAAGTGATTAAAGGAATGCATAAGTAATGTCCGGGTGATTGCATGAGTGCATAGGTAGTACCTGGGTGATTGGAGTAGTGCAAGGGTAGTGCATGGTGATTTTGTAAGTGCATGGGTTACGCCTGGGTGATTGCATGAGTGCAGGGGTAATGTGTGGGTGTTTGCAGGAGTGCATGGGTAATGCCTGAGTGATTGCATGAGTACAAGGGTAGTGCCTGGGTGATTGGAGTAGTGCAAGGGTAGTGCGTGGTGATTTGGTAAGTGCATGGGTAACACCAGGCTCACTGTGTGAGTGCAGAGGTAATGTGTGGGTGATTGGAGGAGTGTATGGGAAATGCATGAGTGATTCCATGAGTGTATGGGTAATGCCTTGGTGATTGCATGAATGCATGGGTAGTGCCTGGCTTATTGGAAGAGTGCATGGGTACTGCCTGAGTGATTGAAGAAACCCATGGGTTATGTCTGAGTGATTGCATGAGTGCATGGGTAGTGCCTGGGTGATTGCATGAGGGCAAGGGTAATGTCTGGGTGACTGGAAGAGTGCCTGGGTACTGCCTAAGCGATTGAAGGAGTGCATAAGTAATGTCTGGGTGATTCCAGAACTGTATGGCTAATACCTGGGTGATTCCATAAGTGTAGGAGTAATGTCTGGATGATTGAAGGAGTGCATGGGTAATACCTGGGTGATTGCAAGAGTGTAGGAGTAATATCTGGGTGTTTGCAGGAGTGCATGGGTACTGCCTGAGTGATTAAAGGTGTGGATTGGTAATGCCTGGGTGATTTTGTAACTGCATGGGTAATGCTTGAGTGATTGAAGGAGTGCATGGGTAATGCCTGGGTGATTGGAGCAGTGCATGGGTAGTGCCTGGATGATTGGAGGAGTGCATGGCTACTGCCTGAGTGATTGGAGGAGTACATTGGTAATGCCTGGGTGATTGTATGAATGTAGAGGTAATGCCTGGGTGATTGGAGCAGTGCACGGCTAATGTTTGGGTAATTGGACGAGTGCATCGGTACTGCCTGAGTGATTGAAGGAGTGCATTGGTAATGCTTGAGTGATTGCATAAGTGCAGGGGTAATGTTTAGGTGAGTGGAGGAGTGCATGGGTAATGCCTGGGTGCATGGAAGAATGCATGGGTAGTGCCTTGGTGCATGGAGGAGTGCATGGGTAGTTTCTGGGTAATTGGAGGAGTGCATAAGAAGTACCTGGGTGATTGCATGAGTGTACGGGTAGTGTCTGGATGATTGGAAGACTGCATGGGTAGTGCGTGAGTGATTGCATAAGTGCAGCATAAGTGCGTGAGTGCATGTATGAGTGCATGGGTAGTGCTTGAGTGATTGCATGAGTGCATGGGTAGTGCCTGGGTGATTGGAGGAGTGCATGGGTAGTGCTTGGGTTATTGCATGAGTGCATAGGTAGTGCCTGGGTGATTGCATGAGTGTACGGGTAGTGTCTGGATGATTGGAAGACTGCATGTGTAGTGCGTGAGTGATTGCATAAGTGCAGCAGAAGTGTGTGAGTGCATGTATGAGTGCATGGGTAGTGCTTGAGTGATTGCATGAGTGCGTGGGTAGTGCCTGGGTGATTGGAGGAGTGCAGGGGTTGTGCTTGGGTTATTGCATGAGTGCATAGGTAGTGCCTGGGTGATTGCATGAGTGCAAAGGTAGTGCCTGGATGATTGGAAGACTGCATGGGCACTGCCTGAAAGATTAAGGAGTGCATGGGTAATGCGTGGGTGATTGCATGAATGGAGGGGTAATGTCTAGGTGAATGGACGAGTGCATGGGTAGTGTCTGAGTGATTAGTCGAGTACATAGGTAGTGCTTCGGTGATTTTATAAGTGCATGGGTAGTGGCTGGCCGATTGGAGGAGTGCATGGATAGTGCCTGGATGACTGAAGGAGTGCAAGGGTAGTGCCTGGGTGATTGCATGAGTGCATAGGTAGTGCCTGGATGATTGGAAGACTGCATGGGCACTGCCTGAGAGATTGAAGGAGTGCATGGGTAATACGTGGGTGATTGCATGAATGGAGGGGTAATGTCTGGGTGAATGGAGGAGTGCATGGGTAGTGTCTGAGTGATTAGACGAGTGCATAGGTAGTGCTTCAGTGATTTTATAAGTGCATGGGTAGTGGCTGGCCGATTGGAGGAGTGCATTCATAGTGTCTGTGTGATTGCATGAGTGCAGGGGTAATGTCTGGGTCATTGAAAGAGTGGATAGGTAATGCCTAAGTGATTGTATGAGTGCATGGGTAATGTGTAGTTAATTGAAGGAGTGCATGAGAAATGTATGACTGATTGCAAGAGTGCAAAAGTAATGTATGTATTGTTGCATGAATGAACACGTAGTGTGTGGGTGATTGCAAAGTGTATAAGTAGTGTCTGGGTGATTTTTTAAGTGAATGAGTACTGGCTGGATGATTGGAGGAGTGCATGGGTAATGCCTTTATGATTGCTTGAGTGCATAGGTAGTGCCTGGATGTTTTTATAAATGCACAGGTACTGCCTGAGTGATTGAAGGAGTGCATGGGTAATGCCTGTGTGATTGTATGAGTGCAGGGGTAATATCAGGGTTATTGGAAGAGTGCATGTATAATGTATAATGCCTAAGTGATTGCATGAGTGCAGGTGTAATGTCTGGGGGATTAGAGGAATGCATAGTTAATACCTTGGTTATTTCATGAGTTTAGGGGTAATGTCTTGCAAGAGTGTAGAGGCAGGGCCTGGGTGATTGGAAGAGTACATAGGTAGTGCCTGAGTGATTTTAAAACTTGAAGCGTTCTGGTTGGGTGATTGGAGGAGTACAAGAGTAGTACCTGTGTGATTGGAGGAATGTATAAATAGAGCTTGGGTGATTTTAAAAGTGTATCTGTAATGCCTGAATGGATGATTGAAAGAGTGCATGGGTAGTGTCTAAGTGATTGCATCAGTGCAGGGATAATGTTTAGGGTATTGGAGTAGTGTATAGGTGGTTTTGAGATAGGCAATTTTGATGTCACCTCACTACGTTTTGGGCCCTTGCCTGTCGCGGGTACTTGGGCCTCCCACACAAGTGAGGCACCATTTTTATCGGGAGACCTGGGGAACGCTGGGTGGTAGGAAATTTGTGTGAGGCCAGTGATGCCACACTTTCCCACACAAAAATGTGTGAATAAAGTGATTTTTTCAGCTAAAATTGAGGTTTGCAGGGGATTCTGGGTAAGGAAACGTTGGGGGATCCACGCAAGCCATACCTCCCTGGAAGCCCCGGGTGTCTACTTTTCAGAAATGTGTGGGTTTGGTAGGTTTCTCTAGATGGCCGCCAAGCACGGGCCAAAACCCAGGTGACCCCTCTTGCAAAACCAGGTGGTTTTGAGATAGGCAATTTTGATGTCGCCTCACTACGTTTTGGGCCCTTGCCTGTCGCGGGTACTTGGGCCTCCCACACAAGTGAGGCACCATTTTTATTGGGAGACCTGGGGGAACGCTGGGTGGTGGGAAATTTGTGTGAGGCCAGTGATGCCACACTTTCCCACACAAAAATGTGTGAAAAAGTGCTTTTTTCAGCTAAAAGTGAGGTTTGCAGGGGATTCTGGGTAAGGAAACGTTGGGGGATCCACGCAACCCATACCTCCCTGGAAGCCCCGGGTGTCTACTTTTCAGAAATGTGTGGGTTTGGTAGGTTTCCCTAGATGGCCGCCGAGCACGGGCCAAAACCCAGGTGACCCCCTTGCAAAACCAGGTGGTTTTGAGATAGGCAATTTTGATGTCGCCTCACTACGTTTGGGCCCTTGCCTGTCGCGGGTACTTGGGCCTCCCACACAAGTGAGGCACCATTTTTATTGGGAGACCTGGGGGAACGCTGGGTGGTAGGAAATTTCTGTGAGGCCAGTGATGCCACACTTTCCCACACAAAAATGTGTGAATAAAGTGATTTTTTCAGCTAAAATGGAGGTTTGCAGGGGATTCTGGGTAAGGAAACGTTGGGGGATCCACGCAAGCCATACCTCCTGGAAGCCCCGGGTGTCTACTTTTCAGAAATGTGTGGGTTTGGTAGGTTTCTCTAGATGGCCGCCAAGCACGGGCCAAAAACCCAGGTGACCCCTCTTGCAAAACCAGGTGGTTTTGAGATAGGCAATTTTGATGTCGCCTCACTACGTTTTGGGCCCTTGCCTGTCGCGGGTACTTGGGCCTCCCACACAAGTGAGGCACCATTTTTATTGGGAGACCTGGGGGAACGCTGGGTGGTAGGAAATTTGTGTGAGGCCAGTGATGCCACACTTTCCCACACAAAAATGTGTGAAAAAAGTGATTTTTCAGCTAAAATTGAGGTTTGCAGGGGATTCTGGGTAAGGAAACATTGGGGGATCCACGCAAGCCATACCTCCCTGGAAGCCCCGGGTGTCTACTTTTCAGAAATGTGTGGGTTTGGTAGGTTTCCTAGATGGCCACCGAGCACGGGGCCAAAACCCCAGGTGACCCCCCTTGCAAAACTAGGTGGTTTTGAGATAGGCAATTTTGATGTCGCCTCACTATGTTTTGGGCCCTTGCCTGTCGCGGGTACTTGGGCCTCCCACACAAGTGAGGCACCATTTTTATCGGGAGACCTGGGGGAACGCTGGGTGGTAGGAAATTTGTGTGAGGCCAGTGATGCCACACTTTCCCACACAAAAATGTGTGAAAAAGTGATTTTTTCAGCTAAAATTGAGGTTTGCAGGGGATTCTGGGTAAGGAAAGGTTGGGGGATCCATGCAAGCCATACCTCCCTGGAAGCCCCGGGTGTCTACTTTTCAGAAATGTGTGTGTTTGGTAGGTTTCCCTAGGTGCCGGCAGAGCTAGGGTTCACAAACTACAGCTAGGCACTTTGCCAAAAGGGTCATTTTTCACTGCGAAATTGAGGTGTGACCATGTTGCGTTTTGCGCAGTTTCCTGTCGCAGGCACTAGGCCGACCCACACAAGTGAGGTACCATTTTTCTCGTAAGACTTTGGGGAACGCGGGGTGGGTAGAAATTTGTGGATCCACGCAGATTCCAGAACTTTTCACCACAGAAATGTGGGGAAAATGTGGTTTTTTTGACAATTTGTTAGGTTTGCAAGGGATTCTGGGTAACAGAACCTGGTGGGAGGCAGTCAAGTCACCCCATCCTGGATTCCCCTGGGTGTCTAGTTTTCAAAAATGTATAGGTTTGCTAGGTTTCCCTAGGTGCTGGCAGAGCTAGGATTCAAAAACTACAGCTAGGCACTTTGCCAAAAAAGGGTCATTTTTCACTGCGAAAATGTGGTGCGTCCATGTTGCGTTTTGCGCTGCTTCCTGTCGCGGGCACTAGGCCTACCCACACAAGTGAGGTACCATTGTTTTCGGAAGACCTTGGGGAACGCGGGTGAGTAGAATTTTGTGGATCCACGCAGATTCCAGAACATTCCACCACAGAAAAGTGAGGAAAATGTGTTTTTTGGACAATTTTTTAGGTTTGCAAGGGATTCTGGGTAACAGAACCTGGTGAGAGCCAGTCAAGTCACCCCGTCCTGAATTCCCTGGGTGTCTAGTTTTCAAAAATATATAGGTTTGCTAGGTTTCCCTAAGTGCCCGCAGAGCTAGGGTTCAAAAACTACAGCTAGGCACTTTTAAAAAAAGGGTAATTTTTCATTGTGAAAATGTGGTACGTCCACGTTGCATTTTGAGCCATTTCCTGTTGTGGTCACAAGGCCTACCCACACAAGTGAGGTACCATTTTTATCGGGAGACTTAGGGTAACACAGAATTGTAGAGCAACTGTTATTACCTATTGACTTTCGATGCATTTCTGCCTTCCAAATGAAAGACAATGTGTAAAAAATAAGTCATTTTGAAAAATGACCTATAATTCTCATGCTAGTATGGGTACTCCCAATTTCGGAAATGTGCAAATATCTACTGTTTCTAAAATCTACATTTTGTTCCCATTTCAGAAATACATAGGTGTCTTTCATAACAATTTTTCCATGTATACATTTTCCCAAAATAATTGCTATATACCCGGTACATAATAAAAAACCATTGCAAGATGCTGCTCAGTTATTGGCTCTGGGTTCGTCGGGTTCTTGGTGAACCTACAAGTACTATATATCCCCACAACCAGAAAGGTCCAGCGGATATAACAGTATATTGCTTTCAAATAGCTGTCATAATTAGAAGAAGTTACAGGTGAAAACGTTGACACAAATGGCTGTTTTTTTCAACTAATTTTCAATTTTTCCTTCATTTAACTGTTAGTTTCTATAAGGAAAACTTTAAGGATCTACACAAATGACCCCTTGCTGAATTCAGAATTTTGTCTACTTTTCAGAAATGTATGGCTTTTCAGGATCCATTATAGGTTTCATACCCATTTCTACCATTAACTGGAAGGAGGTTGAAAGCACAAAAAATAGCAAAAATAGGCTATGTCCCAGAAAAATGCCAAAACTGTGTAAAAAAGTTGGTTTTCTGACAAAAAGTCTGCTTGTCCCTGAAAGCTGGGAAGATGGTGATTTCAGCACCACAACCCCTTTTGATGCCATTTGTAGGAAAAAAACAAGACGCTTTCATCTGTAGCCCTTTTTTCGCATTTTCCCCAAAAAAACAAAATGTTGCTGTATTTTGGCTAATTTCTGGGTCCCATCCAGGGAATCCACAAACCCTGGGTACTTTTACAATCCCCATGATGTTAGAAAAAGGACGCAAATTTGGCGTGGATACCTTATGTGGTCAAAAAGTTACAGGGGCCTAAGCGCGCACTACCCCAAATAGCCAAAAGGCTTAGCACAGGGGGAAAGGCCTAGCAGCGAAGGGGTTAAAAGTTCTTCCTGAAACTGACA
>CAWUFW010032877.1:0-13223 GCA_963921515.1 Calotriton arnoldi | reverse complement strand
TACAAAAGGATGATGGACGGAACGTTTGAGCCAATCAAACACTCACCCCCAGTCAACTGATCTGGGTTTAATCCATCATCATTCTTTAGCTCACTCCACCACCCCAGTTCAGACATGGCCATATGCAAATCAGTCTGACCCTGTGCCTCATGGGAACAGTCCAGCCCGAACTGCCAAGCCATGTCTTCCCTGGACCGGAAACAAGCATCCTAGGACCGGTTTCTGGCATTTCAGCCGTCATCAGCCAGGCTTGCTTGAATCCAGTGGCAAAGTGAGCAAGGGACCCACGTCTGGGCATACCCCGCCAACTTAGGGCGACCAAAGCGATACAAAAGGGGATGATGGACGGAACGCTTGAGCCAATCAAACACTCACCCCCAGTCAACTGATCTGGGTTTAATCCATCATCATTCTTTAGCTCACTCCACCACCCCAGTTCAGACATGGCCATATGCAAATCAGTCTGACCCTGTGCCTCATGGGAACAGTCCAGCCCGAACTGCCAAGCCATGTCTTCCCTGGACCGGAAACAAGCATCCTAGGACCGGTTTCTGGCATTTCAGCCGTCATCAGCCAGGCTTGCTTGAATCCAGTGGCAAAGTGAGCAAGGGACCCACGTCTGGGCATACCCCCGCCAACTTAGGGCGACCAAAGCGATACAAAGGGGATGATGGACGGAATGTTTGAGCCAATCAAACACTCACCCCCAGTCAACTGATCTGGGTTTAATCCATCATCATTCTTTAGCTCACTCACTACCCAGTTCAGACATGGCCATATGCAAATCAGTCTGACCCTGTGCCTCATGGGAACAGTCCAGCCCGAACTGCCAAGCCATGTCTTCCCTGGACCGGAAACAAGCATCCTAGGACCGGTTTCTGGCATTTCAGCCGTCATCATCCAGGCTTGCTTGAATCCAGTGGCAAAGTGAGCAAGGGACCCACGTCTGGGCATACCCCGCCAACTCAGGGCGACCAAAGCGATACAAAGGGGATGATGGACGGAACGTTTGAGCCAATCAAACACTCCCCAGTCAACTGATCTGGGTTTAATCCATCATCATTCTTTAGCTCACTCCACCACCCCAGTTCAGACATGGCCATATGCAAATCAGTCTGACCCTGTGCCTCATGGGAACAGTCCAGCCCGAACTGCCAAGCCATGTCTTCCTGGACCGGAAACAAGCATCCTAGGACCGGTTTCTGGCATTTCAGCCGTCATCAGCCAGGCTTGCTTGAATCCAGTGGCAAAGTGAGCAAGGGACCCACGTCTGGGCATACCCCGCCAACTTAGGGCGACCAAAGCGATACAAAGGGGATGATGGACGGAAAGTTTGAGCCAATCAAACACTCACCCCTGTCAACTGATCTGGGTTTAATCCATCATCATTCTTTAGCTCACTCCACCACCCCAGTTCAGACATGGCCATATGCAAATCAGTCTGACCCTGTGCCTCATGGGAACAGTCCAGCCCGAACTGCCAAGCCATGTCTTCCCTGGACCGGAAACAAGCATCCTAGGACCGGTTTCTGGCATTTCAGCCGTCATCAGCCCCTTTGGTTTTGCTATGTTCGCCCTAAGTTGGCAGGGTATGCCGGGTTGGCAGGGTATGCCCAGACGTGGGTCCCTTGCTCACTTTGCCACTGGATTCAAGCAAGCCTGGCTGATGACGGCTGGAATGCCAGAAACCGGTCCTAGGATGCTTGTTTCCGGTACAGGGAAGACATGGCTTGGCAGTTCGGGCTGGACTGTTCCCATGAGGCACAGGGTCAGACTGATTTGCATATGGCCATGTCTGAACTGGGGTGGTGGAGTGAGCTAAAGAATGATGATGGATTAAACCCAGATCAGTTGACTGGGAGTGAGTGTTTGATTGGCTCAAGCTGCTCCGTCCATCATCCCCTTTGTATCGCTTTGTTCAGCCCTAAGTTGGCGGGGTATGCCCAGACGTGGGTCCTTGCTCACTTTGCCACTGGATTCAAGCAAGCCTGGCTGATGACGGCTGGAATGCCAGAAACCGGTCCTAGGATGCTTGTTTCCGGTCCAGGGAAGACATGGCTTGGCAGTTCGGGCTGGACTGTTCCCATGAGGCACAGGGTCAGACTGATTTGCATATGGCCATGTCTGAACTGGGGTGGTGGAGTGAGCTAAAGAATGATGATGGATTAAACCCAGATCAGTTGACTGGGGGTGAGTGTTTGATTGGCTCAGCGTTCCGTCCATCATCCCCTTTTGTATCGCTTGTTCGCCCTAAGTTGGCGGGGTATGCCCAGACGTGGTCCCTTGCTCACTTTGCCACTGGATTCAAGCAAGCCTGGCTGACGACGGCTGGAATGCCAGAAACCGGTCCTAGGATGCTTGTTTCCGGTCCAGGGAAGACATGGCTTGGCAGTTCGGGCTGGACTGTTCCCATGAGGCACAGGGTCAGACTGATTTGCATATGGCCATGTCTGAACTGGGGTGGTGGAGTGAGCTAAAGAATGATGATGGATTAAACCCAGATCAGTTGACTGGAGGTGAGTGTTTGATTGGCTCAAGCGTTCCGTCCATCATCCCCTTTTGTATCGAATCTGAATACAGCCAAAAAGGGATAATAAAATGTTATGTAAATGTTAAATTATGTTGTAGTCTTTAAAAAGTAACAGTGTAATTTGTGAAATACATTACATAACAGTTTTTTCGGTTTATTGTATTGTACGTAGTGGTAAACTTTGAAAAGAGTTTTAATGATGAATAGCACAATAGTACTTTGATATTTACAGATAAAATCATAGGTTTAGGGACTTTATAGTTAGAAATTAGCATTTAAAAACCTTTGAAATTCACTGAAAAAACCACAGGTTTCAGGGACGTTATAGTTAGAAATTAGCATTTAAAAAACCTATGAAATTCACTGAAAAAAACATAGGTTTCAAAGACGTTATAGTTAGAAATTAGCATTTAAAAAACCTTAGAAGTTCACTGAAAAAACCACAGGTTTCAGGGACATTATAGTTAGTTGGACATTTTACTCGTACAAAACCTGAGAAATTCGGCCGTTATAGTTAGTTGAGCTAACTATAACTCGCGCCCCCACAATTCACTGCTGATGACGTCACATATTACATCATTCATGACATGGTCAGTGACATCACTGATGACATCTCAAATGACATCACTGATGACATCATCCACGTGAAAATCTTATGCACCTCCTCACATCCTAATATAACCTTTGATACACCCACTCTAAAATACAGACTACTATTTTCGAAACAATAGACACACCAATACCAGTTACTACATACCCAGTCACTGATTCCTAGGTCTACATACACATCCACACATTCACCCATACAGTCACTCATACATGCAGTCACTCATCAATACAGCACTATCATATGTACTCATACACCTATACAGACACTCACACACGCCACTCATCCATAGAGTTACTCACACACCTAGTCAATCATACAAAGAATCATTCACACTCCCATTTACTCACCTATACAGTTATACACACACCACCACACTTATTCATACAGATAATAAGACATACTTGCTCTCTTCTACAATCACGGATACAAGCACACACTCATCCATACAGCCACTCTCACAATCACTCCCTCTCACATATAGTCCTTTATATACTCCAACATTCACATATCCTGCCTTTCACATATGTAGTTACTCACACATGTACCACTGAGACATCCATTCCCTCACCAACACACCCATACACACACTCACCCACCCATACAGCCCTTCACAGAGGCACTCTTGAACCCATACACCCAGTGAATCACCCACTCACACATCTATGCACAGAGTCACACCCCCCACCCACCCACACAGACACTCAGGCACCCATACAGATACTCAGACAACCAATCAATAACCCATATATACACTCATGTAGCTACTCACCAACCCATGCAGCCGCTTACACATCAACTGACAGACTAATACAGACATTCACACAGTTTAGTCACTAACCCATGCATTCAGTAAGACACGATTAATCACTCACTTAAACAGTCAGTCACGCACCTACTAAATCATCCATTCAGACACTTATACACCCACTCATTCTTTAATACACCTTGGCATATATATAAATATAAAACATATTTAAACTTGACAGAAACACACAGTCACTGGATGATGTCATCAGTGATGTCATTTGAGATGTCATCAGTGATGTCATCAGTGATGTCACTGACCATGTCATGAATGATGTAATATGTGACATCATCAGCAGTTCATTGCGGGGGCGCGAGTTATAATTAGTTCAACTAACCATAACGGCCGAATTTCTCAGGTTTTGTACGAGTAAAATGTCCAACTAACTATAACGTCCCTGAAACCTGTGGTTTTTTCAGTGAATTTCTAAGGTTTTTTAACTGCTAATTTCTAACTATAACGTCCCTGAAACCTATGGTTTTTTCAGAGAATTTATATATATATATATATATATATATTACATATTTATATATAAATATATATATATATATATATATACATATATATATATATATATATACATATATAGAGAGAGAGTTAGGACCATGTTTCCATAGGAAAAGTGTTTTTTGACATGCCTATCTCTTTGGCGCCTTTTGACGAATCTTCACAACATTTTCCCAAAAAAGTGTCATTGTGAGCCTTGTTGTGCATGGAATGTTTTGAAGTGATCTGTCAAGTGGGGGCCAATAACAAGGGGGTGGGGGGTCAGAAAAGTACGTTTCTCATGTTAATTGTCTTAGGAGCTTTGAACATGACTACAGCCCGAACCACTGAATGGAACTACACCAAATTTGGCAGAAAGCTAGCTTTAGGTCCGCAGATTGGGCTTTTTGTTATTTGATGTAAATCTGTTCAGTAGTTGTTGAGAAATTTAAGGTAATCCAAATTTGGATTACTGCAATCACGGCTGATTCGCGAATAATAACAAACTTGTGCAGAGAAATGCAGAGCTGTATTTGGCTGCCAACAATTGAACCAGGAAGTGTTGGCAGCCATCTTAGGACTCGGCTTCAGCCGGGTAAAAAAAAATAGGTAAAAATAAAAGAAGAGGGGGCAAGGGAGGAATAACCTGAACCCCAAGTCTTGGTCTTGGGGTCCCAGAGAGACCCTGGCAGGGCAAAAAAGCATTAAAAAATAATAATTGCTGCAAATTTGCAAAATTCACTGCAAAAATGGAGAAAAAAAACTATGTGTGGCCTCCTTTGCTTGTTTATACTAAAGCCCCCGGGTGTGCAAGGTCCTGAGTGCATGCCCTCATATTATAAAATAAAGGAGGGGGTTCTACAGGGCCGACTTCCTAGGGCATTTTATGCACCAGACACCACCACCACCCTGGGGCTTTAATTATGAAAATTGAGCAGGGAGCTGTGTGGACCCTCCCAACCCCGGGGACCACCTCCTCCCTGAGGCTTATGTTAATACGGTGCTGGGATACCCGCGGTCCCCCAGCATCCCGGGGATCACCACCTCCCCGGGGCTTTCTTGTTTTTATAAGAATGAGGGGGTCTGCGCGGCCCCTCTCACGGGCAGTTCTCGGCCCCAGGTACCATCACCTCCACGGGGTGGCATTTGCTAATAGAAGGAGAGGGGCCACGTGGACCCCCTCCTGGAGCCATACATTGCCCTGGGGACCACCACCCCCTAGTGCTGGCTCCTGCTATGTCCTGGGGTCCCCACCCAGGACATAGCTGTTTGCCTTTGCTTGGCAGGATATTTGACAGCTCCCATCAAGCAAAAGCAAACACTCTGGTTCTGGCAGGTAGGAGCTGTCAGAGTGCTCCCACCTGTTGAAAGAGGAGGTTTCATCTCTTTCCCTGCTGCAGATGTGCGGGCAGGGAAAAAGATTAAATGATTGCTTGTGCATGGAGGGAGCTGCCTTTCCAGCTGCTCCGTCAGTGCAACAGCAATGCTAGCTCCCGCTGGGACCACAGGGCCTTGAGGCTCCCCCATGGTCCCTATCATGCACAGAAAGGTTCCCCAGGGGACCCCGGTGGCATGGTCGGACTCTGGGGGAAATCAGCCTGCAGAGGGTGCCGCATGCCCCCCTCCCCATTAGTTTATGGCCGAGACCGGGGGGATGGGGTCCCCAGGGTTGAAATCAGCCCTTGAAAGGGGGGCCATGCGGCCCAGCTCCCCCATTGTATTTTGGCTGGGCCCCTGGGGATGGGGTCCCCAGGGTCAAAATCGGCTCTGGAAGGGGGGCCTCGTGGTCCCCTCCCCATTCAGTGAAGGCTGGGCCCCGGGGGAGGTGGTCCTCGGGACCTAAATCAGCCTGGGTAGGGGGACTGTGCTGCCCCCCTCCACCATTCAAATGTGGCCAGGTCCCGGGGTTGGGGTCCCCGGGGGCTGAACTCAGCCCGGGGTGGTGCGGTCGCGCAGCTCCTCCCCTCCATTGAATTATGGTGGGCCCCAGGGGATGGGGTCCCTGGGGACAAAATTGGCCTAGTAAATATCTTTAGGTCTTAGAAATGTTTGTGAGACACTTACAGTCATGGAATAATGTCATCAGTGATGTCACTGACCATGTCATGAGTGATGTAATATATGAGGTCATACGCAGTGCATTGCGGGGGTATAAGTTATAGTTATCTGAGGTAATCATGACTGCTGAAGTTCACTGGGTTTGTACGAGTGAAATCTGAGCCTATAACTTACCTGTAACCTTTGTTTTTTTGTGTGAATATATATATATATATTAGATCCATATATATATATATAGAGAGAGAGAGAGAGAGAGTGAGAGAGAGAGAGAAACAGCAAATAATGTACAGACGTAGCTAATACTCGTATATCTTTCCGCACTCTGGGCCTTATTTACAATCTTTTGACATAGGGCAGCGATGCAACAGTCCTCCGTCAAAAGAAAATGGCAGGAATGAACCATATCTATCAGATACAGAGCATTCTTGTCCTTTCCCCCTGCGCTGGCGCACAAATGGCTGCCACGTGCCAATGCAGGCACCCTTGCACCATGGCACAAGGGTGTCTGCATTTTGGGGTGATTGTTTTTGTGCGGGAAGGGATACCTTCCTGCACAAAAACAATCAATGGAGGCAATATCCTCTTTCTATGTGTGCTGCAGAATGCTTACACATAGAAAGAGGAAAAAACGAGGAGCAATAATGTTATTTCTCCTCGCTGCACCTCCCCTACGCCACCCCTAGGCTTTTGAGGTATTCCCAGGTTTATGAAATCTTGTAAATCTGGAAATGTGTCAAATGCCATGGATGTAACTTGGGAACATCCACAGTACCACCCAGGGCAAACCTCTCTATCGCAGGGTGAGGCAACGCAGCGACTTGCAATGCATTGCCTCACTCCATATCTAAAAAGCCACGCAGGCTTTATGTGGCCTTGTGGATATGGCCCTGTAGAGTGTTCCAGCAGTGCAGGGGCCTTGTAAATGAGGTCCTCTTTGTCTGTACTCCTACTAAGTAATCATTGCTGGAGCAATCACTTAGGGTCAGCTACTATGATCCCCTAAATGCTGGCACAGTGTGTCAGAATAAGCCCACGTAATAAGCAAGTTTGTGCACCCTCAGCACAACTCATAGACTTTTAATGCTTGTTAAGCCAACCTGCGTCCATCAAAGGAACATTTTTGCCAGAGGTCTCACAACTAGCCCGTATCACTTTATTGTTCTTTTCAATCTGAAGGAAACATGGATAAAATGTTTAATTGCAACCAATTTCTAGCCAGCACGTTTCAGCCCACAGAGGCCTTTCTCAAGGCACAAATGGTAATGGATTTTTGTTCCACATATATCTCTAGTAATCTCTTATTTCCATGTGAACCGCACTAAAGATTTAAATTAATCCAAGGTTTGTAATATTCACTATGTAGTTAATCTAACTTGTTTTGTTGTGGACATGTAAATTGGACATGATCAGAGCAGTACGTTGGTCATGAAGTCATCCAAGTCTTCCACAGTGACAGTAGAAATAGAGCACAGTACTCACAATTCTTAACTCAGAAAGTAGACAGAAGGGTTATAAATATGAGAACCTGCGCTCAACTAAAAGATTTGGTTCTTTATCGCACTGAATATCTCAACTAAGCTTACCTCAGTGAATATCAGTGAATCTTATTCCAATTTAATATAACTTTAGCAGCACCAGGGCAGGCGAGATTTTTGATGTACAGTATGAAGCAAGAAAATAAAGGTGTTATTATTACATCCTTTCAAACCTCTTATGAATATTTTTGTGATTAGTATCTATACAAATAATGGCATTTTTCAATCACCTCTGTTAAATAAACAAAGAGCTAATCTACAGCAAAGACAATCTAAATGAGTAGATGCCTATTTTACTGATAAATTTTACTTCTACTTATCGTAGAATTATTTTCTTTGGGCCACATTATTCTCTCTGCTTGCATTACGTCCTAAGCGGCCCTTCCGTTTCCTATGCTGGCTCATAATACTTCGTTCAGAGGGGGTTCCTGGCGCAAACTGATCCAAACTGATTCCTCATTCCCATCTATTCATTTAAATATTAATTTTTATCACAAGGGTAAAATTCTGAAGCACTCCAATTTGAATGTGAGCATCCTACAAATCTTATAAAGGCATGCTTTAAATTAAATACATAAACTAAATAGATATTGTATCATTTCACGGGCACACCCTGTCAAACGTGCTCAAACTGCAAAGAACACTCCAACGTGACATTAAAATAAACAACATTTTGTTGTACACTTTTAGCAAATATTATAGTACGTGAATGAGGGATTTACATGTTACTGTAAAATGCTAAAAGCCAACAACAATCAGAAAATGCATAGGAAACACCTTCTCAGTAATGTAAAATAAAGAAATACATTTTAGTGTAAATGATTTACAAACATGAAGAAGGGTCAGATTCAGAGATATGTTTGTGCACCTACACACAAACCTTTTGCATCTCCAGATTCTGGAATCTATAGAAATTTTAGGATCGGTAGAGATTTACACTCAGCTGAAAAAACGTATTGTCAGAAATGTGGTTGACTGGGGTGTGAGCACTCATCAAGCAACAACCACAGTCCTAGTCAGAGTAAGGCTCCAGCAAACCCCAAATTAGCCTGTGCTCACCCCCAGGTAGCTTGGCACAGAGCAGTGAGGCCTAACTTAACGGCAATGTGTAGGGTATTTGTGCAACATTTCAGACAGTAAAACACTGAGAACACCACACAAAAATATCCCAAACCAAGTTAGAAGAATACAGCAAAATTTAATAAAGAAAGCAAGACCAAAATGACAAAAATCCAATCAGTAGAACCGGAGTGAAGAATTTTTTTAAAATAAACTGCAGTATGGCACATAAAAAGCATAAAGCGCCAACGAGGGATATCTGTTTGCGCAAGACCATTTCAAAGTCCCAGATTAGTCCCGCTGAAGTTTTACCTTCTCACGTTTTGTGGCAAGAGTCCCATTTGTGTTGGAGAAGGTCACCAGGAGCACTAAGGCGGTGGTCGGCGTGGCACGTAGAGCAGGCCGGGTGTCCCAGACAGGCAGGCTGGAGCTTTGCGTTGGCAGTCACCTGTGGCTTGACGATGCTGCTGTGCAAAGAGATGGGCTGGCAGCGGCTAGCACTGATTTTTGGTGCCAGCAATGCACATCCAGTGTGAACGGGCCCATTCACAGTCACAAAGAGCCCAAAAGCTTGATTTCAAGTGCTCAGAAGCCACACCAAAGGGTCCAGGACCAGAGAGACTCCACTTGAGGGTTAGAAACTCACTGAAGATCGGTCCAGGAGCTGTTGGGGAGCCTTTCATCTCCCTGAGGCTCAGATCATTAGGGCTGCAGACTAGCTCTTAGAGTCACTCTGGGATCCTGGGTTCAAGATGAAGTTTCAGGTCCCGTTCTTCTTCCCCAGGCAAGAGGGCAGCAGGCAGCAGGTTAGCACAGCAGGGCAGCAGTTCCAGTTGAGCAGCAGTCCAGCAGAGTGGAAATCCATGCAGCAGCACAGCAGTCCTTCTTCCTGTCAGAGTAGCAGGCCTAGAAGTGTACTGCAGAGTTGGTGTCTGGAGTCCTACTTTAATACCCTGTTGTGCTTTTAAAGGGGGGAGAAGCTTCTGGAGGCATATCTTCGAACTGCACAGATGCCCAGCCTGCCCTGGCTCTTGACTAACTACAGGGGGTATGCAGCCATTTGTGTGGAGACCGGACACAGCTTACTCCAGTGTAAGAGGGGCTGTGCGCAGCTCCTCCGTCCCATCCTGCCAGTGATAGCCCATCCAGTTACACCTAAGCTGCCATTGTGTGTGGCTGTTTAGGAGAAATAAACAAAGTCCAACTTCCAACTACCAGACCAGAGACGGGCTGCAGGCACCAAACATTTTAACACAATGTTGTTTATTAATAAAACCTTTGGCCCTCATTATGAGTGGCCCGGCAAATGTGCCAGATTTTCAAAACCCCGGAGTTACAAATACTGGAGATACCAGTAATGCCATGAGTAGGGAAAATCTGGCCCAATACAAGTTGGACCCTGAAAGTCCACTAAGAAATGAGGAATTATGGGGGATGAACCTGGCTCAAACAGTATGACAGCTTTCTAGGTTGGCTCTGCTGAACCTGGCCCAAAACATGGGAGTAGAAGTGCAAATACTGTTGTATTTGAAGTCATCCCCGGTGTACTGCATTCCTGTTCCATCAGTCACCACCCACAATCGCTGGCCATTTTAGTAACACATTGGAAGACCTGAGGGGCGATTGGAAGCACCGTCTGCATAACAAACTAGATCGCTCCAGCGAACTGCCACCTGCTCCTTTTGAGAGCAGAACCAGCACTTAGGCATTTCCAGAAACAAGAACACGGAACTGGGCTGGCAACCCCGTAGGCAAGCTATCAAAACTCCAGACATCAACAAGGCGCCCCTTAGCAGTCTAACTAACAGCGGGAACCAGCCTGGTGTTGAAAAGAAACAGGTAGCTTTTAGACGCACCTCTTTGCTGCCGAACATGGCTCACCAGCCATCTCTCATGGTGATCCCCATTCCAGCAGCCATTTGGATGCCTTTTATGACAGCAAGCAGCAGACACTGGCAACTTAATTCAGAAATGAAGACCAGTTGTGTCATTCTTTAAGAACTTAACAACGAGAATGTACATTGGTTCCACCTTCAGTTGGTTCTTCAACATAACATCACCCTCGCCTCATCCAACATGCTTTTAATTACCTGCCTCATAAATACTATCCACAGGACCTGGGTATAAAATCCAAAAAGGAAGGAATCCTCTTTTCAGGTCTGGACTGGTAGACATGCCAGCATTTCGCCCCTCTGTGGTTTTATTATCACACCAAAAAAGCATGCCCAATCAGAGAACAATGTACTATCAGAACCTCTCTTCTCTTAGGCTCTAATAGAGCAGCACCAAAACCACATAAACTACAAAATCGAATCAACAATTGAGGTGCCCACTTTAGATTATATACTAAAAGAAATAAAGGCCATCAAACTGTCCAGCACATCCACTGAACAGGTGACATCAGA
Organism: Calotriton arnoldi; assembly: GCA_963921515.1. Lineage (NCBI taxonomy): Eukaryota > Metazoa > Chordata > Amphibia > Caudata > Salamandridae > Calotriton > Calotriton arnoldi. Next base: position 1,735 of record CAWUFW010032877.1, on the reverse strand, counting down.
CACCATCAACGAAATAAAAAGCATACAAATGTACTTAAATACCTTCCAATGGCAGTCCACATGCACAGATTCAAGAATCATCAACCTGGAGACGAGCCTCGACCACGCATCAGACTGGGGGTTGGAAATATGGAACATGCAACGTAAGATCACAGAGTTAGAAAATCATAGCCACCAGGATAATGTTCACATTTACAGCATCCGCCAGAAAGAAGGGAAGGATATTAAACACTTTCTGTCAGCCTGCCTTTCCACCCTCTTCCAAACGGCATTTGACCCACTACTGGAGTTCCAAAGGGCACACAGACTTTGAACAGCACGTGCTGTCTCGTTGGACCCCTTAGACTAATAATGGCTTGCCTCTATGCCATAGCCAAGTTCATACTCTTCTCCAACTCATCCAGCAACATGGCCCCTATCAGTATAACTGGCAGAGAATCACTAAAGTGGCTCATTACTTTTTAGAGACCAGTCTCTCAAGGAAAAAGGACCAGATGTACAAAGCTTTTTTAAGCTCGAAAACGCAGAAACAGCCTGCATATGAAAACGAAAAGTTACTTTATTCAAAAAGCAAACACAGACATGGTTTTCTGCTGCGCCAGCAGGCCACCATCCCTGTGATTGTAGCTATTGAGAATGGGTCGCAAATTGCGACCTGCCCTTATGAATATTGATGAGGCAGCTTCATTTGAGACCCACTGCGAATCGCTAACAGTGTCAAGCACAATGTTGTACATTGCAGTTTGCGATTTCCTAATAGCGAATCGCTAAAATTTGCTATCAGGAAATTGCAAAAGTGATTTTGTACATCTGGCCCAAAGTTCCTGGTGTTGCGAACAATACTGAAACAAAGGGGCATTAACTAATGCCTACTGGACTCACCAGCCATGATTATGACCATAAACTGCATTATTTGAGAATACACTGACCTCGCTGCATTGAAACGCTTCCTGGAAACTAACAGTGACCAAGTAATGAGCTGGGGACAGCTATAACACCCTGATTAAAGTCTACATAGCTGCAAGGTAGATTATTGCCCACAGATTAATTGTAGATAGACGCCCTTAAACACAGCACTACCCAACCAGCCTCAAAGTCCCGCACCATTTTTGCAACAGTGCAGTCACTCCAACAACGCAGTCTCCTCGAGAATTGCTCCCGAAGGACTGACAGTGATATTGCTTCATTTAAAAGATTTGAACAATTTCATCACATGTTAGAAAGGTGTGTAATTTCAGGCAACTCAAGATCTTGATGTGACTTTATGACAGGAAACCCATCTATCTACCACAAAATCCTGAAAATTACTGTGACACTGCATAGGGGCATTTATGTATGTAGCTGGCCCACAATATAAACCTGGCGGCACCGCCAAATTATTTCACAAGCGACTGGCTGCTTGTATCATTCCAATCTCAAATAAAAGTACCGGCTTCCATTTTAGTGTTACTGGCGAACCTGGAAATCTAATTTCTTGCCCTCTTGGATGTGAAACACATCTTCGGACGATTTTCGGGTTACAAGATAAACGGGGGAAAAAGTGAGGCCCTACCTCTCAATCAAACAACCCTCCCAGAATTGTTACTGTGATCACAATGTCAATGGTCTGACACCACCATCAAATACCTGGGGATACCGATTGGGAGCCACTTGACCAACGCGGCTCAGAAAAACTTTGCTTTTTTTTTGCTGGCAAAAGCAACACTGAGGGGCCGATTCGGGCCGGAAACGTACC
>CAWUFW010032876.1:0-13224 GCA_963921515.1 Calotriton arnoldi | reverse complement strand
ATCGCCCCTTAATGTAGTGTATGATGCAGGGCTATGGCACAACCGTTTTCAGTTTAGAGGGTTTGCATTCGGTGCCAAATACATCAGTCGTTGAAAAAGTTACCAGATTATGTGGCGCAAAGCCAAAATATTGTCTACCAGCCACATTACTTAGATACATTAGTTAATGAGAAGGAAGAAGGGAGGACTGCAATGTAGGGGCCTGCTGGTATCTCATACGAGGCTTTAAGCAAACTCTCGTAATCAGCACTTAACACTGCTAAGATTTCCACTGATCATCCTCTTAAAAGCTGCTTCAAAGTCACAAACTTTAGGCCTGAAAAGATGTCCATATATCTGAATGCTAGTAGAGGAAATCGAGTGCTAATCAGATCTAATATTACCAAAATATAAAAACAAATAATCCAGTTTCATTGTATTTTCTTGGGCATTTTATTCACGGAGAGTCTGTCTCCGGTTCCAATTTTATCCATTTGCTGAAGTCAAAGCAATGCTTCTCCCTTCTATTTTTTCTATATTGTTTTTTATCTGTAGGGAAGCTGGTGTGCTCTTAAACTTTACTTTATAGCCTGTACATTCAGCTGAATTTCTGGTCTGTGAGCCCTCTTTTAATTTGCTTTTTTACAAGATAAGCAGCTTTCACGTGTCTCATGGTGTTGATGGAGTGGACTATATGGTAGTAGAACATTGTGAATGTTTTTTAATATTTTTCGTCATATAGTAAGAGTACAGTATCCACATTGCTCACACAGTGGGACAGAATATCTGAGCGTTATTCAGTCTCCGTATAGTTATTTAGCAGCAACCTATATATAAGGTAGTGTTTAATAGACAACATAAAACTAAAAGAAAAATGAAGAACAGGCTGTGAACCATTGCACACCTTAACCCTTCGCCCTCATCTGTTAGTAGGACGTGTCGTCTTTGACCAGTGCCTCATCTGGACTGCCTCATAGGTAGACAACCAGGTGTGTTTTGGTGGATGCCAGCAGTCCTACAGATCCAACTTGCTCCCTCCTCCAAGGTCATTTGCTTTCTTATGATCTTCTAATCCTTCTGTTGCGGTAAAATTTCTAAGCTCAGTCCTTTGCTTTTATTTAAATAGAACTCAATCTTCAGTAATTACGCTCTCTGCTCTCCCCTACCTTTCTATTCCATTTTCATAATCCTTCCTCTGCGTTTGTTGTCTGACGCATCAGCTACTAGAAGCTCTTTTTTGAGCATAAGCAGTATTCTACAAATCATACTACACACATACAGTTCTGTCTGTGACATCTGGTAACAGTTTTGGGATTGAAACAGCTTTGATTTTGTCCTTCCCTTTACAGGAGTCCTTCGCTTTTTAGGTCGAGCCTAGGTCACTGCAAATTAAAGAACAAAAGTAAAAAAACATTGCCATTTTAAACGCCAACAGCTCTAATTTAAACAAATGCGAGACCGATTGCATTGCAAATGCTTGTTGCATACTGTAGCCGCACTCTAGTGTATTAGAGCTGCAACCAAACCAGGTACACAGGCTGATGAAGCCCCAGAAGCTAGTTAACGGCGCGACTTTGCCCAGAATGATTGCAAATCTTTTCACCTACTGATATGTCACTGACTGCATGACAACTTTTAAGAGGTCCCGTAAGAGAAGGTTCCATGGCTGCTCTCCCATCGTGTTGCTATGCGAATTGGAATGCACGCAGCCTCATGAATTATATATTAATAAATGTAAAGTTACCTTACATTACACAACCTCAGATTCATTATTTTTCAGTGTGCTAATTATAACATAACATACCTTTTTCAGACTGATTATATGACTACTCTTTGTGATTTTGACACAGTGGCCAACAGCTTAGTTTGGGTCCCACTTTTGTTTCTCAGTCTCTGAGTCTGGAAGAAAATTGCGGGTGCTGCTAGACTCCAACGTGCACCATCTGCCAGCATCTCCTGAGCCAATCCAGATGATGGTTCCTTGCTGGAAATAGAGCCAGGATTGGCTGGAGCAGGCAAAACCAGTACTCCTCAGGAGGCCAAGGGGTTGCAGCTGCAACCCCCCCCCAGCTCACTAACGATGCATATAGGAGACACCTTAAGCCCACATGTCAGGTTGGACACAGAAAGGCATCCAACCAACCCGACATGCGCACTTTACTTTAAACCAAGTCTGCTTTGAAGCCCCACCTATGCCCTGCACTCTCACTCATCGTGATTAACAGTGACACCTGCCCTGAATGAAAATATCATGGGCCCTGAAAAAAACAACCTAAACTAAATCAACTTTAGATTGATTTGCTATTAATACTGAAGCAAACAAATGAAGGGGGGCTATGCTCCAGCACCCTAATAGGGCAGCCACCCCTACATGAAAGGAACTATTATGTCATGCACTTAGGTACACTCCAGATTGGATACTGGGGTACCCTTATCAGTCCCTAGTATATGGTACCCGTGTACCCAGGGCATAGGTACCCCAGAGGCCTCCCATGGGCTGAAGCATGTACTATGCCACCCATGAGAGGTCATGCAAAATGGAACTACAGGCCTGCCATTGCAGCCTGTGTAAGATGTTGCATGCACCACTTACTTTAGATATAGGTTTGCTATATCTAAGGGTCACTACACTTAAAACCTATAATTCACCCCTATAGCAGGCCTTGACAATCCTGAAGGCAGGGTGCTTGGTTCTAAGTGAGAGGGTCCCACTGCATGAGCAGGACACCCCTGAAGCCTACGGAGTCCATTTTCCCGGGTTGTTAGTACTGCATCCATTTACGACATATAGAGTGGCATTATGCGACCGCATGATGCCCAACTCTAAAACGGCTGAAAGTAACCCTATCGTGTTTGGTGTCAAACATTGTGGAATCATACCCCCACACGGTAACCGGTGTGGGAGATATGATTCCACCCCTGAGAAACAAACTTTGTGAGGTCCCTGGTGTTCCCGGTACCAGCCTTTTAGTCCCAGGCTGCCCAAAATGGTTGGTGCCGACCAGAGACACATTTCTGCCCTCCTGCTGATGAGCCAAGCTCGAGCAAGGGAAGGCAGAACAATAGGCATCCTGTCACACGGAGGTGTGACCACCTCCCAGACAGGATTTAGTGTATTAGGCTTGGGTGGGTGTGCTTGCCATCGACCCAAAGTCTGCATGAGGAGCACATTTGGTGTCCCTGTCCATAGTCCAGTTCAAACTAGTCCTGGGAGCCGTTTGCTCCTGCTCTGGTGCGAAACTGGACAGAGGACATGGGAGTAACCTCCCCACTGTCCAGACCCTCCCCTGGGAGGGTCCCCTGAATCTGTCCAACCCTCTCCCGTGGATACAAAAGGGCTTACCTGACTGTAGGACTCTAGATTCGATGTGGACAAGATTCTGAACCAGAAACCACTGAACTTCGACCGCCTGGACACTCTGGACTTCACTGGACTTCATTTGGGCCCCACTTCGTCTCCCTCTCAGTCTGAAGCATCGTCTGTGCCTGTGCACCATACAGGCACCGTGCAGGACCTGTGGAGCATCAAGGACAACCAAAGATATCTCCCTTGGAGTGAAGGAGTCAGTCCCCTGCAACCACAGGCACCACATCATGATTGACAAGTCTGCTGCTCCTGATCTCCTACGGACTCCGAAGGCTCCAGCAACACAGGACAGGAGTTTCCAAGTCCCTCGAGATCCGAGCTGCCTTCTCACCAAGTTTGAGGTCAGAATCCTTCGTGGGGGCTGCAATACCTGTACCCCTGTGCACCCGTCTATTTGCAAGTGCATATGCTTGTTGGCGATTCCCGAGCAAGTGCATTGGGCTCCGAGTACCCCAACCTCTGGCACCATTTCCTCCAAAGAACTCTGGCCTCCACGCACCGAGTGCTCCGTGGGGTGTTGCTTTTCGAAACTGCTCGAGGTCCCCTCGCGACTCCTGTGCCTCTGGTCTGTGAGTCCCCTTGAGGGTCAACTTTGCTTTCTTTGGGCTCCCCTGGTGGCTCCAGGCCTGCCCTGACTCCCCTGTGTTTCGTAAGTCTCCTGGACCTTGCTGGTCCAAATCATAACCTTCTTCGACCATCTGCATGGGTTGCCATTGCCAAGGCTTGTTGGTGCTCCAGCCGGAAACCGACCCCTTCGTGGGACAGCTCGAATCCGGCTCCTGGTCATCCTCGACGTCTCCTGGTCCCAGTGGCTGAAGAGTCAAGAACCCCCTCAACGCACCTGAGCACCCGACATCAGTGGGCATTCGTCTACCGAACCCTGGTCACTCCTGAGTGACCCAGACTCTGTCCCTTCTGCTTTCAGGTATTCTTCAACAAGAATCCACCTTTGGATTCCTACGGACACTTTTCTTCTTTTCAGCAGTGGCACTTTCTTGAAGTCCTCCATTGAGATCGATGGCGGTTTCCAATGCCACTTCAGCCCTATGCACCCGGCTTCCCTGGGGGCTTTCCTGGGGTAGGTAACTCTGGTACTATGGTATCCACGGGTGGGGTGGCTCTCCAACCTCCTAAGTTCCACAGGGTTTCTTAGAAGTCCACTGAGAAGGGTCCTTAAACTTTAAAACTTCAACTGTGACTCTCCCATAGAATTGTACAGAGCATGCAGTCGTGTTCCCACACTGCACCCCTCCTCCGTGGGGTCCCTACTTACTCACCTCAGGTGGTTCCTTGGGGTCCCAGCGATTCTACATCCTTTAGACAATGTCTTGACTCGAGTCATGATTCTTATACTGTTATATTCCATATAGGTACCCTATATAGGCGCAGGTAACATTGCAACCTTTCACCTATATTCTTCCCTACATTACATACATAACGGTTCTTAGGGACTGATCTTTTACCTAGATACGACACTGCATTCAGAACGCGGGTTTTTCCCTAGTTCAAATCTCATACATTATGCATGAGGCTTCTTGGAAGCACAGCAGGACTAACAGCAGGACTAACATCTCCTGTATAATATCTCTGTATAAAGTTCAGGCCCGACGTCATCCTTTAGGCCGACACAGTAATACAGCAAGGTAGGACCCCTGGGGAGACCTATGGGTATGTATACATCACATCTTGCTTAGAAGGACAGAGGAGACCGAGACTTCCTGGCTGACACACTGACCAGAGACGCTGAGGTTCCTGCATGTAGACACTCCAGCTCGCAGTGGTCTAACATCCCTCGCGGGGTGTCCAGCTCGAGACCAGGACGGGGTCCCATATTCTCTCATTCTCAGGTAATGGGGTTGACTAGATCCTCGAGGGATTCTTGGCATAACACCTACCCAGATGCTAGGTACATTTAGGTACATCTAGTTAGAGGCATCGTAGGAGTACGCACTTTTTATCATGTGTTTTATATACTTGTATGTATTCATGATTATTGCAAGATGGTAGACCTTTACCATCCCTTTACTTTCGTAGTGCTTCTAATCATATATCTCTGCTACTGTCTAATGGTTGTTGCAGCTCATCTATTCTACACTAGAATAACAACTGTTCAATAAATTCTTATTGAAAACGCCCAGCCTGTTTATTCTGTGTATCTCTCTGAGACAAACTAAGTGAGCACGAGTAACTGAGCGAAAGGTAGTATATTGTTTCCACGATTCTGAGGGACCATGGTTGTCATGTTCTGAGGTTGCCAAGAACTATTCTCTCCCCGATAAGAGGAGATTCTAGTGGCACTGTGAGCTAGCTGATACAGACAGGCTAACATACCCGGTGGGGGTACACGGAATCAGTCTGCCATCAGTCCCACAGTTTATGTTATCCAAACGCGCAGATCCTGTATAGGTTATATAAGAACTACACGACATGGCGCCCAACGTTGGTTGGGTACTTATTTAACAGTAGAATCTGAGTAGTTCAGTCTTGCTATTCTCAGAGACCCCTACTCACAAAACACCAGAGACGTCTGGAGTGGGTGGGCACAAACTCCACCACAGCTGAGTAGGCTAGAAAATCCTATTTATTGGCTGTTGGTTAATCAAGCTTGAAGGACACAGTGTTCTAAAATTGTGCAAAAACACCTTATCTTAGTTTCCTTGGAAAACGTCTTCCTCTAAAAAAAAAAATGACTGAAGGCGCGGATAACGCGGGGGGAGTTGTGCATAATTTGCACCTCTCAGATGAAGAAGAAAATGCAGATGCAATTCCGATTGCAGAAAATTTCTGAAATACAGTCACCCTGAAACTGCTTGCGCATGGTGTAACAGCAGGGGCGTAACACAGGCCCACGCAGCCCCCGTGGTGCGGGGGCCCCCAAGCTCCAGGGGGCCCCTTCAGCACAGCACTCTGGCTGCAGAGCTCCTGATCGAGCCCGGAGGGGGCCCCTCCACCTGCCTTGCAGGGAGGCCCCCCTCAAGTTTCGTTACGCCAGTGTGTAACGGACAGGGGTGGCATAGTAGCTTTCGTGATTGAGGCACACGAATCATACAGAACAGAGGTATTTTATTTGTGGGTTACATTCCCAGCAGCAAATGCAAGAACAAAAACATTTCACTCCTACACAGAAGGAGATGCACCAGCGGAACATTGTCCGTTTGAGGACATTGAGGTTCCGCTCACGTACCAGGAACACTTATACTGGTTTAAAGGCACCCTACCCCACATAAGAAGAAGAGTGAGACTCAGCCCGCTCGGAAGAGAAGGGGCAACATGGCCAATATTAGCGGCCTACACACCACATCCTGACATTGAAACAATGCCACCAGGAGACTTACTCACAGAACACAAAGAATTAATAAAAATCTACAGAAACTTGACGCAATTCGTCATGAGGACACTTATAGTCCAACCAGCAATGGTTGCAACAAATGGAACTCAAGCTCAGAGTACAGCAACTAAAATCACATCACAAACATTACACGCGGTGATGGGTAAAATGCCCACAAAACGTGGACAAATGCCATTCTGGGTAGCTCAGAAAATAACACAGCTAGAGGCAGTATTCCCGAATACTACCCCGTATGAATAACACAGAATGCTAACAATCTGCTTGCCCATGGGGATAACACCACAAATAGAGGATTGTACCACTTGGGGTACAGTCTTTGCTGCCATTTATACCAGAACTCATGGTATCCCGTCATTAGCAGTAGTACCAGACGTATTGAGACAAATACAAAACAAGTACGGAGCAGAGCCTGCCCTGAACTTAGAGATGAAGTTACTAGGTAACTATGCCCAGGTATCAGCCATAATATTAGCTAATATTAAAGTGGAAGCAGCTTCAGTGGCTATCCGCCAATGCCTAAGGGAGTTCAGTCCTTTAGAACAGGAACACGAACTACCGAAAATAATTGAAACTGCATATGCAGAATTAGGCAGAGACAGTTTGGGTGGGAAAGCTTTAAAACCACAACTGATGGGCAGTCCTGAAAAAGACACTTCCAAGCAGACACCTGCTTCAACAAAAAAGAAGTAAGACAATAAAAAACAACAAAACTTTAAAGGAAACAGATCTCAATCCAGAGGTAGATCTCCTCCACAGGAGTCCTCCGAAAAGAGGTATAACCTTAGGAATAGGGATGATATTAGGAAACCTGACAGGTATCGGGATACTGATACACGATCCTCTCGTTCCTTTCAGGGTTCATCGAAAAACTCTGAGAAGGAAGGACGGTCAGACAGACAAGAAGAGCGTACAAAGTCCAGAGACATGCAGCACGCTCAGGATTACACTTCTAAAAAAGAAGAGAAACCAAAGCAAAAACCACAGTTCAAAAAGAAGAAGGTTGCAGGTCTAAAGATCAGACATGCCCAGAATTCTGAGGACTTGACTACTGAACGGGAAATGGGCTCTGACGATGCTAGACAGTGCGGCAGAAGTAACAATAGCTCGCCAGAACCTGATGGAATTTCTGGTGACAGCGGACTTGAATGAATATATCCCGGTGGAAACACCTGATACTAGGGTAAGTGTCCCACATAAGTTATATGAAATAACACTCCAAATGGAGGGGGACAAATGGAGGACAGTGAAAGGTCTCTTTTGGGAGAACCTGACGTTTGGCTATGACATTTTGTTAGCTGAACAAGATTGGCCGCCAGCATTCGTCATGGATTGCCCTAAAGGAGAAACGGTAATTTTACCGGCATTCTCAGACCATATTCCCAGGCACCTAAAACACACATATGCTCAGAAGTGGGAAGTAGCCCACGCGTTGCATTATACAAAAACCATGTTGGATGGGATGAGGATTCAGCCCACCACATAATTCCTTTAAAAAATGCTCCAACTGCACAGAGGCAGTATCCAATAAAGCAAGAAGCTAAAAAACAGGTCAGGGAGATCTTAGATCAACTTGAATACCAAGGGGTGATCAAAAATTGCACCTCATCAATGAATAATCCTTTGTTTCCGGTTATGAAACCTGACAATTCATACCGTTTAGTTTTAGATTATAGACATTTAAACACTTGCACAAAGACATTTGCAGTCCAAAATGCACACAGTGCCGCATTAATGATTAATATTGTGCGGAAAAAATATAAAACAACACTTGATATCTCAAATGGACTTTTCTGCCAAAATATAGCGCCTGAAAGCAGGTATCTAACAGCATCCTCAGCGCTAGGGTCCCAGTGTCAATTTTGTTGACTCCCCCAGGGGTATAAGAACAGCCCGGCGTTGTTTTCAGCCAGAGTAACTGAGTTACTTCAAAACTTGGATGAAGAGGCATTGTCCTATGTGGATGATATTAATCTAACGGACGACGACCTAGAGGAGCACTTGAACAGAGTGAATACCATAATTTTGGGATTTGCATCTGAGGGCTACAAATTCAACTTTAAAAAATCAAAAATTGCCCACCTCAGTGTCCAGTTTTTATGATATGAGCTTTCAAGTGAAGGGAAAAGCCTGGCAGCCAATTTTTGGGGAAAAATGCGCACTGCTTCAACCTCCAAAATCATTAAAAAATTTACAATCAATCCTGGGATTCCTAAATTTTGGTAGAAGATACATTTTAGATTACGCAGAAAGAGTAAAACCTTTCTACGATTTAATAAAACCTGATTTTTCAGTCAGACAATGGACACAGGAACACACAGATATCCTTCGTTCCTTAAAAGCTGACATGATAGCTTTCAAACATTTACAGACACGTGTAAACGTACGCAACCTGGTGATCCGTATAGTTGCGGGTCAATCTGGGTACACCTATCTAACATATAATGAAGGTGAAACGGTACCAATTGCATATAAATCACATTTGTACACAAATGCTGAGATGCGCTTCGCATCTACAGAAAAGATTCTGACAGCAGTGAGAGAAAGAGCACTGGCTCAGAGGAAAGGAATAATAGTAGTGACTCCAATTCCAGCCTTAGAGGCTGCGACAAAGGCAAGCGTTCCCAACTCTAAAGCCTTACATCCGAGATTGATACAATGGGCCAATTCTTTCACTGCAACAGATGTAGAATACAGGTACAACCCAAATCTAAAGACACAAGCATTTCTGCAATACGAACAAGAATATCCTCTACCAAACGAAATAATGCCTCTAGATCAGTATGAATATATAATTTACACTGACGGATCAGCTCAACTGGCCATAGGAAGTAAGCAACAAAATAGCGAGGCATGCTCAATCGTTAAAGGTCGCATGCGGGATGGAAAGTTCCACCCAAGTTGCACAAAAACGCAATCTCTAGGAGACTGCATGGCACAGCTGGCAGAGTTAAAAGCCTTGATACTGGCACTGGTAAATACGGATCGAGAATTCCCCACACTAATTGTGTGCGATTCATTTTACTGTGTACAGTCATATAATGAATATTTGCAGCACTGCGTTCAGAACGGGTTCAAAGATGCAAAAGGTGGCACAATTAAGCACAAAATGCTATGGGAACAGGTAGTGGAGTTGAAAACCGAACTACCGAGTGCTCACGTGATACATACACTGAGACATCAGCGTGATGGCGTTCACGTTGAAGGGAATTCATTGGCTGATGAAGCCGCAAAGGGGGCGGTACGCACGGCTTCCGTAGCTGCAATCACTCGTTCAAAAACGAGAATAAACAGTGAGATTATGGTGGCTGTCATTGCTTCACGCAAAAACAGCAAAGCAGTACCTAAAAGGTTTCCACTCAAGTACTCCTACAAGTTAGATGCCAATAACATTCCATTTGCTCAGATTCCTGGAGTGGGGGATAGAGTAATTCCAAACATGGATCGTAGGTTAGGTTTAATTCTAGCAGCACATGAAGGAATAGGTTCTGCACATGCAGGAGTTACGGTGACTGTTTCTTTATTGACACAACGCTATTGGTGGCCTGGGTTAACAAAGCCGACTGAAGACTATGGGGTCGATTCCGATCCCGGTCGGAGGCGCACCTAATACCATTCGGCCGGGAAAAAAGCCAGGCGAATGCCTGTTTCCAGACCGATTCGCACATACGTCCGAACGAGCAAGTACGATGCGCACAACTGCCCAAATCCCGACCCAGTCGTACTCACCCAATACAGGTCCTGTTCTCCGACCGAGGCGGATCCGGAAATGCAGAATCGAGTCGCACGGAAGCAAAAATGCAGCCCCGTCCGGCCGGACAAGTACGATGCGCTTTCCGTACGCGCCGAACCCGTCGCTACGCACGGCACGTCAAAGCATCTGGGAGAGGCGCACATAAGCTCCGATTCGCGCCACAAGACGATCCACGGCTACGAGACGAACACGCCAGCGACGAGGACGAGGCGAAGCAAAGAGAAAGACGAACGAGACGAACCAACCATGAATCCCATCGTGCCGATCCTACCAATATTCTACATCTATTACTGGAACAGGCACAGACGCGTACGGCGCAGAAGGTAAGTCAGACACCAACCACAAAAACAAACTACACGTACCCGACATATCACACACACACAGAGGGATGCAGAAATTACTTACACCAGCAACAGCAGCACCATAGGGGCGGGATGGCCATCACCAATGCCACATATACACATAGGGGCCTGGATGCTCACCACCACTACCACCCCTACTCAGGGGGTGCCAGATGCCTGTCACAACTACCACCTCTACCCATGGGGGGCTGGATGCCCACCACCACTACCACCCCTACACAGGGGGTGCCAGATGCCTGTCACTACTACCACCTCTACCCATGGGGGCTGGATGCCTACCACCACTACCACCCCTACCCAGGGGTGCCAGATGCCTACCACTACTACCACCTCTACCCATGGGGGGCTGGATGCCTGTCACTAGTACCACCTCTACCCATGGGGGCTGGATGCCCACCACCACTACCACCCCTACTCAGGGGTGCCAGATGCCTGTCACTACTACCACCTCTACCCCTGGGGGCTGGATGCCCACCACCACTACCACCCCCACTCAGTTGGTGCCAGATGCCTACCACTACTACCACCTCTACCCATGGGGGCTTGATGCCCACCACCACTACCACCCCTACTCAGGGGTGCCAGATGCCTGTCACTACTACCACCTCTACCCCTGGGGGCTGGATGCCCACCACCACTACCACCCCTACTCAGGGGGTGCCAGATGCCTGTCACTACTACCACCTCTACCCATGGGGGCTGGATGCCCACCACCACTACCACCCCTACTCAGGGGGTGCCAGATGCCTGTCACTACTACCACCTCTACCCATGGGGGGCTGGATGCCCACCACCACTACCACCCCTACTCAGGGGGTGCCAGATGCCTACCACTACTACCACTTCTACCCATGGGGGCTGGATGCCCACCACCACTACCACCCCTACTCAGGGGGTGCCAGATGCCTGTCACTACTACCACCTCAACCCCTGGGGGCTGGATGCCCACCACCACTACCACCCCTACTCAGGGGTGCCAGATGCCTGTCACTACTACCACCTCTACCCCTGGGGGCTGGATGCCCACCACCACTACCACCCCTACTCAGGGGTGCCAGATGCCTATCACTACTACCACCTCTACCCATGGGGGGCTGGATGCCCACCACCACTACCACCCCTACTCAGGGGTGCCAGATGCCTGTCACTACTACCACCTCTACCCATGGGGGCTGGATGCCCACCACCACTACCACCCCTACCCAGGGGGTGCCAGATGCCTACCACTACTACCACCTCTACCCATGGGGGGCTGGATGCCCACCACCACTACCACCCCTACTCAGGGGGTGCCATATGCCTGTCACTACTACCACCTCTACCCCTGGGGGCTGGATGCCCACCACCACTACCACCCCTACTCAGGGGTGCCAGATGCCAGTGACAACTACTACCTCTACCCATGGGGGGCTGGATGCCCACCACCACTACCACCCCTACTCAGGGGGTGCCAGATGCCTACCACTACTACCACCTCTACCCATGGGGGGCTGGATTCCTGTCACTACTACCACCTCTACCCATGGGGGGCAGGATGCCTACCACCAACAACACCCCCACTCACAGGATGGCTAATGCATGACACAACAAGCACACACCAACATAAGGAATGCAACAAAAAGACATCCCCCCCAACACCATGACAAGCGTGTGTAGACTGTGTCAAATGCCTACAACACTGAACATGACTTTGAACATACAATGTGACCCCCTATCACATGTGTCACACATAAATGTGTGTGGCCCCCACAATGCAAGCAGACCATGACCACTGTGGCAATGGGGTCTAAGCCCCCTTCATCACAGTGACCAAAAGGTAAGTGTGGGGTCCATAGCTGAAGCACATCTTGCACATTGTGGCAATGGGGTCTAAGCCCCCATCATCACAGTGACCAAAAGGTAAGTGTGGGGTCCATAGCTGAAGCACATCTTGCACATTGTGGCAATGGGGTCTAAGCCCCCATCATCACAGTGACCAAAAGGTAAGTGTGGGGTCCATAGCTGAAGCACATTTTGAACATTGTGGCAATGGGGTCTAAGCCCCCATCATCACAGTGACCAAAAGGTAAGTGTGGGGTCCATAGCTGAAGCACATTTTGAACATTGTGGCAATGGGGTCTAAGCCCCCATCATCACAGTGACCAAAAGGTAAGTGTGGGGTCCATAGCTGAAGCACATTTTGCACATTGTGGCAATGGGGTCTAAGCCCCCATCATCACAGTGACCAAAAGGTAAGTGTGGGGTCCATAGCTGAAGCACATTTTGCACATTGTGGCAATGGGGTCTAAGCCCCCATCATCACAGTGACCAAAAGGTAAGTGTGGGGTCCATAGCTGAAGCACATTTTGCACATTGTGGCAATGGGGTCTAAGCCCCCATCATCACAGTGACCAAAAGGTAAGTGTGGGGTCCATAG
>CAWUFW010032875.1:0-13225 GCA_963921515.1 Calotriton arnoldi | reverse complement strand
TGTGACCAGGAATGATCCATGCAGTTTGGCAGTTGCAGCTCTTTCTTTGTCAACAATTACCTTTTGGTCACTGTGATGATGAGGGTGTAGACCCCATTGCCACAATGGTCAAAATGTGCTTCAGCTATGGACCCCACACTTGCCTTTTGGTCACTGTGATGATGGGGGTTTAGACCCCATTGCCACAATGGTCAAAATGTGCTTCAGCTATGGACCCCACACTTGCCTTTTGGTCACTGTGATGATGGGGTTTAGACCCCATTGCCACAATGGTCAAAATGTGCTTCAGCTATGGACCCCACACTTGCCTTTTGGTCACTGTGATGATGGGGGTTTAGACCCCATTGCCACAATGGTCAAAATGTGCTTCAGCTATGGACCCCACACTTACCTTTTGGTCACTGTGATGATGGGGGTTTAGGCCCCATTGCCACAATGGTCATGGGCTGCTTGCATTGTGGGTGCCACACACATATATGTGTGGCACATGTGCTAGGGGGTCACATTGTATGTTGAAAGTCATGTTCGGTGTTGTAGGCATTTGACACAGCCTACACACGCTTGTCATGGTGGTGGGGGATGTCTTAATCTTGCATTCCCTAGGTTGTGGTGTGCTTGTTGTGTCATGCATTGTCCATCCTATGAGTGGGGGTGGTAGTAGTGGTAGGCATCCAGCCCCCCTGGCTAAGGGTGGTAGTAGTGGTAGGCATCCTGCCCCCTGGCTAAGGGTGGTAGTAGTGGTAGGCATCCTGCCCCCTGGGTGAGGGTGGTAGTAGTGGTAGGCATCCAGCCCCCTGGCTAAAGATGGTAGTAGTGGTAGGCATTCAGCCCCCCTGGCTAAGGGTGGTAGTAGTGGTAGGCATCCTGCCCCCTGGGTGAGGGTGGTAGTAGTGGTAGGCATCCTGCCCCCTGGCTAAGGGTGGTAGTAGTGGTAGGCATCCTGCCCCCTGGCTAAGGGTGGTAGTAGTGGTAGGCATCCTGCCCCCGTGGGTGAGGGTGGTAGTAGTGGTGGGCATCCTGCCCCCTGGCTAAGGGTGGTAGTAGTGGTAGGCATCCTGCCCCCTGGCTAAGGGTGGTAGTAGTGGTAGGCATCCTGCCCCCTGGCTAAGGGTGGTAGTAGTGGTGGGCATCCTGCCCCCTGGCTAAGGGTGGTAGTAGTGGTAGGCATCCTGCCCCCGTGGGTGAGGGTGGTAGTAGTGGTGGGCATCCTGCCCCCTGGCTAAGGGTGGTAGTAGTGGTGGGCATCCTGCCCCCTGGCTAAGGGTGGTAGTAGTGGTAGGCATCCTGCCCCCGTGGGTGAGGGTGGTAGTAGTGGTGGGCATCCTGCCCCCTGGCTAAGGGTGGTAGTAGTGGTAGGCATCCTGCCCCCTGGGTGAGGGTGGTAGTAGTGGTAGGCATCCTGCCCCCGTGGGTGAGGGTGGTAGTAGTGGTGGGCATCCTGCCCCCTGGCTAAGGGTGGTAGTAGTGGTAGGCATCCTGCCCCCGTGGGTGAGGGTGGTAGTAGTGGTGGGCATCCTGCCCCCTGGCTAAGGGTGGTAGTAGTGGTAGGCATCCTGCCCCCTGGCTAAGGGTGGTAGTAGTGGTAGGCATCCTGCCCCCTGGCTAAGGGTGGTAGTAGTGGTAGGCATCCTGCCCCCTGGCTAAGGGTGGTAGTAGTGGTAGGCATCCTGCCCCCCGTGGGTGAGGGTGGTAGTAGTGGTGGGCATCCTGCCCCCTGGCTAAGGGTGGTAGTAGTGGTAGGCATCCTGCCCCCGTGGGTGAGGGTGGTAGTAGTGGTGGGCATCCTGCCCCCTGGCTAAGGGTGGTAGTAGTGGTAGGCATCCTGCCCCCCTGGGTGAGGGTGGTAGTAGTGGTAGGCATCCTGCCCCCCTGGCTAAGGGTGGTAGTAGTGGTGGGCATCCTGCCCCCTGGGTGAGGGTGGTAGTAGTGGTAGGCATCCTGCCCCCCGTGGGTGAGGGTGGTAGTAGTGGTGGGCATCCTGCCCCCTGGCTAAGGGTGGTAGTAGTGGTGGGCATCCTGCCCCCTGGCTAAGGGTGGTAGTAGTGGTAGGCATCCTGCCCCCTGGGTGAGGGTGGTAGTAGTGGTAGGCATCCTGCCCCCGTGGGTGAGGGTGGTAGTAGTGGTGGGCATCCTGCCCCCTGGCTAAGGGTGGTAGTAGTGGTAGGCATCCTGCCCCCGTGGGTGAGGGTGGTAGTAGTGGTGGGCATCCTGCCCCCTGGCTAAGGGTGGTAGTAGTGGTAGGCATCCTGCCCCCTGGGTGAGGGTGGTAGTAGTGGTAGGCATCCTGCCCCCCGTGGGTGAGGGTGGTAGTAGTGGTGGGCATCCTGCCCCCTGGCTAAGGGTGGTAGTAGTGGTAGGCATCCTGCCCCCGTGGGTGAGGGTGGTAGTAGTGGTGGGCATCCTGCCCCCTGGCTAAGGGTGGTAGTAGTGGTAGGCATCCTGCCCCCTGGGTGAGGGTGGTAGTAGTGGTAGGCATCCTGCCCCCCGTGGGTGAGGGTGGTAGTAGTGGTGGGCATCCTGCCCCCTGGCTAAGGGTGGTAGTAGTGGTAGGCATCCTGCCCCCTGGCTAAGGGTGGTAGTAGTGGTAGGCATCCTGCCCCCTGGCTAAGGGTGGTAGTAGTGGTAGGCATCCTGCCCCCCGTGGGTGAGGGTGGTAGTAGTGGTGGGCATCCTGCCCCCTGGCTAAGGGTGGTAGTAGTGGTAGGCATCCTGCCCCCCTGGCTAAGGGTGGTAGTAGTGGTGGGCATCCTGCCCCCTGGCTAAGGGTGGTAGTAGTGGTAGGCATCCTGCCCCCCGTGGGTGAGGGTGGTAGTAGTGGTGGGCATCCTGCCCCCTGGCTAAGGGTGGTAGTAGTGGTAGGCATCCTGCCCCCTGGCTAAGGGTGGTAGTAGTGGTAGGCATCCAGCCCCTCTGGGTTGGGGTGGTGGCGCGCATTCAGGCCCCTGTGTGCATATGTGGCATTGGTGATGGGCATCCCGCCCCTATGGTGCTGCTGTTGCTGGTGTAAGTATATTCAGATTCCCCGTGTATGTGTGTGATGTGTCGTGTACGTGTTGTATGTGTTTTGTGGTTGGTGTCTGACTTACCTTCTGCGCCGTACGCGTCCGTGCCTGTTCCGGTAGTAGATGTAGAATATTGGTATGTTCGGGACGAAGGGATTCATGGTTGGTTCGTGTCGTTCGTCCTTCTCGTTGCTTCGCGTCGTCCTCGTCGCTTCGCTTCGTCCTCGTCGCTTCGCGTCGTCCTCGTCGGTGCCGTGTTCGTCTCGTAGCCGTGGATCGTGTTGTGGCGCGATTTGGAGCTTATGTGCGCCTCTCTCGGATGCTTTGACGTGCCGTGCGTAGCGACGGGTTCGGCGCGTACGGGAAGCGCATCGTACTTGTCCGGCCGGACGGGGCTGCATTTTCCCTTCCGTGCGACTCGATTCGGGCGTTTCCGGATTCGCCTCGGTCGGAGAACAGGACCTGGTTTGGGTGAGTACGGCTCGGCCGGAATTTTTGCTGTTGTGCGCATCGTACTTGCTCGTTCGGTGTGCTGTACGGATCGGTCGGGAAACTGGCTTTCGCATGGCTTTTTTCCCGACCGAATGGTATTGGGTGCGCCTCCGACCGAGATCGGAATCGGCCCCATAGGGGTCGATTCCGATTCGGGCCGGAAATTTCTCCGACCGAGCCGGACCCGGAGAGATTTCCGACCGAATCGGACCCGTGCAGTCCGACCGAACGAGTACGATGCGTCCGTATGTTATCGGACTCGAGTCGGTCGGACTCCCATTGATGTCAATGGGAGCCGGTCGTACTAACGCGTACGCGGGCTCCCATTGACTCAATGGGTGCGAGTCGGACAAGGGCGCCCCCTACAGCGGGTACGCGGCGAAGCGATTCGCGCCGTACACGCACAGGGGGTCTGACACGGACCCCCAAAGTACGGCTCCGACAGCTCTTACGAGCCGGAGTGCGCGCCTCGGTCGGACTGCTCGCGGCGCGCATCGTACTTACCCGGCCGGGAAACGTCTCCATTGCGCGGTGCGAGTCGAGTCCGAGCGAGTCGGTCGGAGCGGTCGGGACGCCCGGACGAGTCGGTCGGCGATTTCGCATCGTACTCGCTCGGCCGGACCCGCGTACGGTTCGGTCGGGAAACAGGGCTCCGAATCGGATCCGGTAAGCCGAATCCGATTCGGAGCCCTACCGGCCGAGATCGGAATCGGCCCCATAGATGGAAGTATTATTTATTTTTGGAATACATTTTCTACAGCTACGTAAACCGTAAGTGTATTTTATTTAAATTAATTGGGTGGGAAATGTTTTTAAAATTAATTGTGTTTTATAGTATATTTTGATAATTATTATTTATTTGTAAATATATATTTTTAATTTAAGAAAATATATATGACAAATAAGTAATATTTGTGAAAATATAATATTAATATATGTGTGTAAAGTTTATGTTTTATGAACGAAAAAATGTATAATACCTGTGGAACTTTTGTTTATAAAATGCTTTTGGCTATTAGGGATAGGTAATCTAGGCCTCTTGTAGATGGGTATAGGGTAACCTGACTTTGCAGTAGCTCAAACATTTTTTTAGTTTGTTTAGTTAATTTGGGACATATTTGAGTTACAGATTGTTCCATCCGTAATTCTTGATAGCTTTGTTCTTTTTGTATAGATTCTAGAAGTTTTTGTAGGGTAGGTTTACTCTCTGCTTGTTGTTGATTGGAAGGCATTATGCCATCCTTCAACACCATTATTTGTTTTTGATTCTTTGTTTAAGGTACTTAGGTACACGTTCCACCAAGGAATGTGGAATTTAGGTTGTCTTCTATGCCCTGATCTATGCAATCTTCCCACCCAGGTGTCCTCAAAGTAGTCTAGTAGTGGGCTTATTTTGTCTTCGTTCCTTTTGTAATAGGGGCTTTCTATTAGAATATTGTAGTGTTCTGCTACATCTGTTACAGGTACATATGCTAGTGCTATTAGCTTTTTTATTTGGTAGGCAAAAGTACTGTCTGTAGCATATTGTACACTTAGGGTTGATTTTTGTAGATGTCTCCAGAGACTCTGATTAAAATGATAATAGCAACCCTGAATTGCTGTGTGTGGATAATTTTTAGTATAGCATTTATCATGGCTATTTCAAAGTCAATAATTATTTTTGAAGGAAAATAATTATTGCTTTCTTCTTTTATTTGAGTGAGTATATCAATGTAGGTAGTTTGCTGTTTATTTGGTAGTAGTGCGTAGATGAATGGAATATTTGAGTGTTGGTATAATCCATGTATTGTGTACAGCTGGTAAAATGGTTTTGGACAGACTTTGAAAGTTCCATCCATCATCCAGGTGTCACATTTCTGTAATTTCAGTAAATTGTTTGCAGTAGCAAACATAATTATCCTTTTTTCTGGGCATTTGTTATCAAAAAAATAAATGGTTCTTTACTGTGAGTAATGCTTAATTCTGGTGGAATAACTACTTCTGCAAATGTTTTAGGGGCAGGTATAGTAGTTGTGGTAGCTTTTTTTGTCTGGCAATTGTTCTTTTTAAAGAAGCTATGGACGGTAATTGTCCTGATGCATGTTGAGGTAATTTTAATAGTTGCTCTTTTAGTATTTGGGTAGTTGCTTTGTCAGTACTAGTGCTTGCTTCTTTTATACTTTCAAGAGCATCTCTAACCTCAATCTCTGTTATGTTTGGGGGTGATTATGTTCTTTTACAGAAATAACAGTAGTTTCCTGAGTAGTAGCTCTTCCATAGCATTTGTTAGAGTAGTATTTGCTACACTTCCAAAATACTTTAAGGCCTATTTGTTTCTCCTGTGTATACACATACCCCATATAACATAACAGCATTTTATTTTTTTGTGACATTACAAATTCTGCACCTTCAGTCATGTTGTTTTGTTTTATGCTAGGGAAAATTCAAAAAGAAAATATTTTAATATAATAAATAGAACATGTTTATTAAATACTGTTACATGTCAGTGAATATACTTACAATGTTTAGTTTGATGTAAATGAAATTGGTTAGGAAATAATTTCAAGCTTTCTTTTCTATTTACTTGATGTAATTTCTGTTGAGAAGAGGAAAAAACATATTAATAATTTGATTGTATTGTTTGTAGATGATAGGCATTTTAGGGGTAAAGGGTTATTTGGGTGGGTATTTAACGTTGTTTAATAATGGAAAATGATATACTTACTTTTTAGTAGTCTTTATTTTGTTAGTAGTTGTAGAATTATTTTGGAAGCTTTTGCTGTTGGCTGTAGAGGAGATAGATAAAAAGAAAATATATATTAGTGAATAACGTTTTGAAAATATTTTTAGGTCGGTTTGGCAAAAATAGAATATACTTACATTTATTGTTTTTTTATTGGTGAGTATTTTGAAATAATTTTCTGGCTTTGTAGGATATCTGTAGAGGTGATATAAAAGTAAGGAATGAAAGAATAGTTAATTAGGTTTTAGAAATAATTTTTGTTGCAGGTTAGTAGTATTGTAATATTTTAAAAACAGTTTTACTTACTTAGTGCAGTTTTAAATTTCTTTTTAGTAATGAAAGTTTTCTTTCAGGAAACAGTTGGGCACAGTTTCACCTTCTTCTTTGTTGTAGTTTTTAAGTGTAAAAGAGATGTATGTTTTTGATGTTTATATAGTGTTTATTTAATTGGTTGCTTTATGTTATTGGTGTATTTTGAAATGTAAGCGTTTTATTGGTTGAAGTTAATTGTTTTTATTGTTTTGGCACTTTCTTTCCATATAAGGGAAACGCTAATTAAGAAACTGTTAGTAGAAAGTAAATATTTTATATTTTTACTTTTTGTAAATAATTTAAATGTTATTTTTAATGTGAAATAATGCAAGTATTATATATTTAAAGTTTATATTTAATTATTGTAATATGTTTCTTTAGCCAAAATATATTGTTTTATATATTGATGTGTTTGCAAATTATTTTATTATGTTGTTTAAGTATTTTATATTGTTTTATAATGTGAATTTATATTTGGTGCTAAAGATATATTTAATTGAGCAGTTTTTATATAGTCGATATTTTTAAAAAGTCGATATTATTGGTGTCTATATTTTGGTATTCGATATTTTTGTAATGTTGTATGTTATAAAAATTTAAACGATATTTAATGTAACGATATTTAGCATTTCGATATTGTGGTAAACGATATTTTTATTTACGATATTGTGTACTCGATATTTTTGTAATTTTATAAATAAGTATAGGTAGTAGATATTATTGTAGTCGATATTTAGACGCCGATATTTTGTGTATTCGATATTTTTGTAGTCGATATTATGTCAGTGATCCAACACACACAGGAGTACAACAAGACCAGACCTGACCTGTGCAGCAAAACTGCAGAAAGGCAATGGGAGCACAGACAGAACAGGAGAACTCAACATCATCACCCAGCAACACTGCACAGACAACATACCCCAACACAGACAAGAAGTGCATCATCTCAAAACAATCATAGACACAAACTGGGACCAAGGGGCCTACAATGAAACACAGACAGACATACCACACCACCCATCAAGTCCACATGGTGTCATAGTGTACCACCTGCATGCACATGCACAATCTACACAAATGACAGCTCCCACATGAGAGGAGAAAACCCCCAGGATGCACCCAAAACAAGCCCAGGTAGAAGAATAGCCCTAAGTGCATGTGACAGACACACAAGTATTGCACACCACACTGGAAACACACATCTGAATGAATCACAACACACCAACAAAACACACACACTGACATGTCAAAAGAACATCACACACAGAGCATCTGTCAACTGCAACAGACAACACAGCCCAAACACTGCACACATCCACATCAAACACACAACAGATGCACATGCCAATACATCACATTGCCAACACAGCAGGACATCAGGGGGTGCACACCAGGCAAGGACAAGGCAACATACACACACAGCACTGCATGCACGACAAGCAGTGTGTGCACAACAAACATACCAGTACCACACAGATATGAGTGACACAACATGAACACACACACCACCAATCAGCACAGCACTGACACAACATCACACTCAGAAAGTGAAGCAGTACCACATCAAACACACACACAGTCAATACAACACCCACACATGCAGAAGTCTGGGACTCCCAGGTGACAACACCATGACCAGAGGACTGTGCAGCACAAACAGCAGAACTGCAAATGAGCAAACAGGGCTGCAAAACAAAACAAGAAAACACATATAACCAATTGGTCAACTGTCCTCAGTGGCACATTGGTCCTGTGCACAGATCCGCACCACAAAGCATAGTGAAGCCAATGAACTGATGGGGAGGCACACACACAGGCAACCCAAGGGGACAGCTGACATGAGAGTGAAGTGGCGTGTACGCCAGTAGTGGACATGTGAGGAGTGCCCCATACAAATATAGAAGCAGGGCACACACACAACGGCTAGGCATCAGAAGCAGAGATAGGCAATGGTCTCACTCCACACCCCACATGCCATAATGGCTCCAAATCAGACCTAAGTGAGAGCAATGCATGAGAAAACACACCCACAATGTCAGTGTGGCTGAGCAGGGCTGCACAACGAGCACAAACAGTTACAAGACACATGGCTGTGCAACAAAACACAACACTGACTTGCCAGATACACACTCTGCATACTCACAATTTCGACCAACAACAAGTAGTTGTCCCCCACAAGTGCAAGGACACACCAACACACTGCATAGTGCCCAACCTACAACTCACACATGTGCACACAGTCACAAGCACAGGGCTGAACAATACAAACAACAGGCACCCAACTCCAGGGTGACACATGTGTGCAGTTGACAATGCACTGACAAAGTCACCCCTTCACACTGCACACTTCATGAACACCCAAGTGCACACATTGACATTAACACATGTGACTAGGACGCCTGGACATCACTAGCTGAGCATACACCAACACTGCTGTGAACACATCAACAAAGCACACACAGACATGATTACCCCGGCCTGCCAGCCTGCAATACTATCTATAGAATCCCACCTTGTACTGACACTGCATGCAGACATGACATGTGTCCAATATAGCTAAGCTGACCAAAGAGTGACTGTTAGAAATGGGATCTCTGGTTGGCTAAGGCTTGCGCCAAAGCCAGGCAGAGACCACCACTCTAGTCAGGGCAAGGGAGTTACACGCCAAAGATAACCCCTGCTCACCCCCTTGGTAGCTTGGCACGAGCAGTCAGGCTTATCCCGGAGGCAATGTGTAAAGCGTTTGCGCACGCACACAGCAACAACATTCATGGGGTCACAGCCCCTTCTTTTATCCACAAAATCCCCTTTGTGTCACAGCACAGGGTTGGGGAAAAACCAGACGCAACTGGTTTGGGGGGAGCTTTGGAGCACTTTGTTTTGCTCAGCTCCTCTCTCCTTTCACAGGACAGGCTAGGGACATCAGACGCACCACAGGGGTGGAGCCAGCATTGTGGAGGGAAGGCACAGCCCTATTCAGGTCCCAGGTGCAACTCCTCCCTCCCATCTAGATGCAGATCTCCCTATTCAGCCCTGCGCTGACTCACCCTGCCCCTCCAGGAGCCACACACACCTCCCAGCCCCTGTCACTCACAAGCCAGACATGCAATTCACATCAGGCAGGCAGACACAGAGCACACATAAATGCCAACTTCTAAAAGTGGCATTTCTACACCAGTCACAATAAATCTGCGCACACCATTGCGCAGCATTTATTCTCACGAGTTCGCACATACTAAACTCGCCCCTGCACTCCTCTCACACCAGGAATTACCATGGACACACATATCCCCCATGCATTCCTATGGGAGGGCAGGACAATCTCACCACACGCACTCAGCGCGCAGGCACTTTACACTGGCCCACAGTGCTAAAGTGCCCAGAGACTTAAAACTACTGACACACAAGGCAAAAAGTTTAGGGGTGAACCGGCCAAAAAGGGCCAAGTCCAACACAACCCCCTTCCAGCCAAAACGCAGGGCAGACCAATCACCACCGTGATGGGCTTCCTTGCTTGGGGCGATAGAACACGGACGCGGGCCCGCACTGCAGGGACACCCTCCGGTTCTACGCCACTTGGAACCCATGGAATCCAACTAAGAAAAAAACTCCGGACCAACTAGGCTACCCCACCGGTACTCCTTAGTTGTCCACGGCCAGGACCAGGCCCTAGGCCACTGGTCCTTGCCAATCCACAGAGTGGGGGCAGTAACCCCTGGCATCCAATAGCCATTCTCCACTCTCCCTCTCAGTGTAGTTCCAAACTACCACTGATCCTTCAACCGAGGGTCCGCACCCTCAGGCTGACCAGAGGTCACGGGCGAAGCGTCTCCTCACCCTACCTCTACTTCTGGGGTTCCGCACCCTCCCAGGGGAAGCACCCTCCAGAACACAACTCTCCCACCAGTTCAGGACCTCTCTCCATCCCTGGTCTACCACCTGGGAAATAAATTCACCGGCTGCACCGGGGTCAGAGGCGAGGACTCCTCCCTCTGCACCCCCTTCCAGAGTCCGATACCCTCCCAACTGGAGTGGTACCCCCTAAAAGGCAAACCGGCCAGGACACTGATTACAGTCGCCCTGCCGTCCAGGTCAGGAAACACCTGAACCTGGCTCCCCAACCCAGGGACGGTACCCTTTGGTCAGATGCCCGGCGAACCAGGACTTCACGGGGAGCACGCATGCCCCCTCGAGGGTGACACATAACTAATGTGTCGTGTGACAGTCTGCCTGGCGCAGATCTCACGACCTCCTGTCCATCTGACAGTGCGTGCAGATCCCCCAGGACAGAAGCGGCGTCACCATGGTCATTCATTGGCGACTCAGCCCTTCTGGCTGGCCCCTGACCCACTGGTTCTTCCACTGAGGACTCTTTCCCCCTCTCACCCCTCACTCTGGACCTCTGCACCCTCCCAACTGGAGTGGTACTGCCAGACACCAGGACCGCTGGAGCTCTGGTTACAGACACTCCACGTCCTCTAGACAATGGGAGATCCTCCTCAAATGGCCTACAAGTACAGCCTAGGCCCCCAACCTGGTGTTCCCTGAAGAAACCATCCAGGCCCTGGGACTGGGTTTCGGGCACCTTGGGACACAGCCCACACTCACTCCTTCTCCTCTGAGACAGGACGGGAGCCCCTACACCCCTCCCACTACACTGGGACCTAGCTGGGCTACACTGAACCTCTTCCACCACACAGGACCGGAAGATACCCGAGCCACTCTTGTTGGAATCATTCTCCAATGCCTCTGCAGGACCTCTAGCACACAGTCAGAGGTCCACCTCCCGTGCAAGCTCCTTATCACCAAAAGAACTCACACCAACTCGTCCAGTGCAACACACCACTCATCCAGACACGCCCCCAACCAAGACTGGTGAGACAGTTCCTTACTGCCCCTGAATCTCAACCTGTACCCCTCTTACTGGGAACCAGGTACCATACTGTGGGAACGGGGAATGGGACTTCCTGCACTGGACACCATATTGCTGCCACCACTGGATCCCACCCTTACTGGTGAATCCAGACAACTCAACTGAGCTCAGGGGATAAACTACCCTCCAGAGCTAACTTTTTCTCCTCCACACTCCCTTTCTTCCCTCCTATCCACCCACACCTCTGGGGACAGGAAAAGGGATTGGGCACTGGACCCAGCAAGGGACTCCCTATCTATGGGAACCTCCCAACCTACTGGCGTCCCGCCCTGTCATTTCTCTCTTCTGCCACCAATCATAAAAGCGCAGAAAACACAATTAAAAAATGACACTGTTGAGGAGAAAAATAAAATCAGTAAAAATAATCCCCAATATGTGATTATCTAAAATGCAGAGTTTTGTAGTGCAGCCAGTTGTCGTTGTGGTACTGCGCAAACGCAAGTCCTATCCTCACCGCTGACAACCAATGTTAGAAATGGGATCTCTGGTTGGCTAAGGCTTGCGCCAAAGCCAGGCAGAGACCACCACTCTAGTCAGGGCAAGGGAGTTACACGCCAAAGATAACCCCTGCTCACCCCCTTGGTAGCTTGGCACGAGCAGTCAGGCTTATCCCGGAGGCAATGTGTAAAGCGTTTGCGCACGCACACAGCAACAACATTCATGGGGTCACAGCCCCTTCTTTTATCCACAAAATCCCCTTTGTGTCACAGCACAGGGTTGGGGAAAACCAGACGCAACTGGTTTGGGGGAGCTTTGGAGCACTTTGTTTTGCTCAGCTCCTCTCTCCTTTCACAGGACAGGCTAGGGACATCAGACGCACCACAGGGGGTGGAGCCAGCATTGTGGAGGGAAGGCACAGCCCTATTCAGGTCCCAGGTGCAACTCCTCCCTCCCATCTAGATGCAGATCTCCCTATTCAGCCCTGCGCTGACTCACCCTGCCCCTCCAGGAGCCACACACACCTCCCAGCCCCTGTCACTCACAAGCCAGACATGCAATTCACATCAGGCAGGCAGACACAGAGCACACATAAATGCCAACTTCTAAAAGTGGCATTTCTACACCAGTCACAATAAATCTGCGCACACCATTGCGCAGCATTTATTCTCACGAGTTTGCACATACTAAACTCGCCCCTGCACTCCTCTCACACCAGGAATTACCATGGACACACATATCCCCCATGCATTCCTATGGGAGGGCAGGACAATCTCACCACACGCACTCAGCGCGCACGCACTTTACACTGGCCCACAGTGCTAAAGTGCCCAGAGACTTAAAACTACTGACACACAAGGCAAAAAGTTTAGGGGTGAACCGGCCAAAAAGGGCCAAGTCCAACAGTGACCATTACTACAGTACTCCATCACAATGAAATGAAATGAATGAAATGAATTTGTACTTGTAAAGCGCACTGATACCCTGGGGTTTCCTGGCGCTGTACGCATACTGCTGTGGAACCCTTCCTGGCTTTCCCTGTGAAAATGTCCACTCCTGGGTACCCCCAAGGTGAAGCCAGGCATCCCAGCGCTGGTGGGGCCGTTGTGGAGATTAAGCAAGCTATTGCCCAGAGTTGCACCCATGATTAGAATAGGCACCGAGGCGAGAATTATCAGGTCCGAGGAAATTGAGCCCAAGACCCGCCGAGGCGGGAATTGAACCCTGGTCCCGGGCCAGATCTCTGCATCAGGGTCTGCCGCTCTAACCATTGAGCCACACTTCTCCACAAACAAACATCATTGCACCCCCACACCTCTGAGTCAA
>CAWUFW010032874.1:0-13226 GCA_963921515.1 Calotriton arnoldi | reverse complement strand
ACCTGTCAGCCCTAGGGTGGTCTTTGCCCTGTTTTTTTTTCCACTTGCAGCGCTCATTTTTGCCACTGTGGCTTTCCCTGGACCTAGGTCTCCGGGCGCCTTGCCACTGCTAACCGGGGTGCTGAGGTGCAGGTGCTCTCTCCCTGCAAGATGGCTGCCACAGGCCCCACTGCTACTGCAGAGGGGCCTTGCACACATACACACTAGTGGGGCCAGGGTCAGGCTGGGACATATGGGATACAGTATCCATTCCGTCCCCGCCTCCTACTGGGCCAGCATGCCAGGCGCGGTGGGAAGGCTCCAGAACCTTCCGGGCTGTGGGAGAGTTATGTTTTGCCGCCTTTAGGAGGGTCACCTGACCTAGGGGTATAAGAAGAGAGAGGCTTGAGGGGAAATCTTTTAGTCAGTTGGGGCACCACTGATCCTGGGAGAACCTTCTGCCGGAGTACAGGCTTTAGGGCCTAGGGGGAGACCTACACTACTGCTGCCGACAGAGCTTAGGCCCTGCTGTGTAGTAAGTTAGCTGAGAACGCCCACCCACCCACTGACCTTGCTCAGCGTGAGGGGGGGACCCAGGGACCCACCTTCCAGCGTGCTGGGAAGTAACATCAAGCACTCCCAGAACCACCAACTCATTCCCCCCTCATAAGAAGAAACTCCTGACAAGAAACTCCTTGACAAGAAACTCATATAATAAGAAACTGAGCCAAGAAACCTTTGACAAGAAACCCATAACAAGAAACTTCTGACAAGAACCTCCTGGACAAGAAACTCCTAAGAAGCAACCAATCTAGAACAGCCGCAAAGAGCACCTTTAATTCAGGGAGGTCCCGACCGACCAGCAAGGCCCGAAGCCCAAACTGCCAGACTGGGGATCACCAGGTAAAGCGCCGTGCCCTGAAGCAAGCTAGACCTTCACCCCCTATCTATTCCTGCCTGCTGCTGGGCTGCCCCCCAAAGAACCTTCCAGTCAGCCCTGCCCACAGGTGGCTGCTGGTGCGCCCCGCGCCATGTCTCCACGAAGGGAGAAACTGCCACCCCCAAGTCACTGACCTCGTGACTGAATCACCGCCGCGGCCGCCGCCGCGTGAAGAGAAGTGCAGTGGTGAGGGAGGCCCCCCTCGGGGGCGTGTGGTGAGGTGCGCCGTCCGCGCCCTCACCGAAGGAAGTGCTGTGGTGAGGGAGGCCCCTCCCGAGTGAGTGTGGTGAGAGGTGCGCCGTCCGCGCCTCACCTCGAAGCCTCCAAATTGCTCCCCAGAGATCACCGCCGGAGCCCGGGGCCCCACCGCCGAAGTCGCGAGCCGAGGAATCGCCGCAGCCCAAGGGGGCCGCGTGAAGACGCTCGGCGGCCCGAGCGGGACCAGCGAGGGCCTCCAGGCCCCGCCGACGCCGTTGCTGGGCAACCGGGGACGCCGGCCGCGCCCCGGGAAGAGCCGCGCACGCGATCAGGCGCCGGTCTCCCGCCACGCCCCCAGCGCCTGGACGGAGGCCGAGGAAGAGCTCCGGGCATCGCAGAGGGAGACGGGGAGCCGGCCGGGAGAGGGCTGCCGGCTCCCGCCTCCCCTTCCCGCAAGCCCGCAATCCCGGCAATCCACTTCCTTGCTCCCGGGGGCCGGGAGGAGGGAGACCGCCCCCGCAACGACCCGCAATTCCTGTCCAGAAGGCCGAGGTGCGCCCCGGCCGGGCCCCGCCCTTCCGAGCACGTGGCCGGCCCGGGGAGATGCCGCCAGTCGCACGGCAGCCGCCGACGCGGCGACCAACACCTCAGGTGAGCCTGCAGGAGGCCCCTAGAGGCCCGGGCAGAGACGCCACTGGCGGCCGGGGCCACCATTAGCTTTCCTTGAGATATCCTCCTATGAGGCCAGAGCCTCCGGAGGAGGAGTGGGCCTTGGCCTGAATTAACCCCTGGGGACACAGAAGCCCCAGAATACGGGACATGTTGAGGGGTTCCCCACATTGTTCGTTAATTTAATGATGACGCCTACTGTAATTACTGCACTGGGCCTATGCTTATACACTGCCAAGTCTTCATCACTGCTAAGGGGGAAGGTGATTAATTGAATTGAGCTGAGGTGTACACCGCCAAGAGTTGAAGTGTTTTATGCTACAGGTGTACGCTGGAGTTGCGACGCCCACTGTGCCTGGAGTGTGGGTGCGCCTAGATTAATGCAGGCCCTGTTTGAAATGTAACGTGAAATGCCCCCTTTTAAGTAATTGAATATTCCTGAAGTGAAACTGCATGTTTAGGCCCATGTTTTATTAATGCACCTTGTGATCATTATTGGTGCCACGCTTAGGAGATGATTCTCTGCCGCCCCTTTAGTGGCCTACAACGTTGATGAGCTGTGATGCTTTAATGAGAATGCGCACCAGTTGAGAGTAATGCAATGATTTTAAATGC
Organism: Calotriton arnoldi; assembly: GCA_963921515.1. NCBI lineage: Eukaryota > Metazoa > Chordata > Amphibia > Caudata > Salamandridae > Calotriton > Calotriton arnoldi. Next base: position 10,825 of record CAWUFW010032874.1, on the reverse strand, counting down.
AGATCTGAATTAATCTGCCTCATCTGATGCTGCAACAGATTTATAAAGATCTTGATTTTAAATACACAAGCTCTGGTCGTGGTGTCCGGTTATTGCGTCCGCATTCCTGAGTCAAAGCAAGAGTGTGCTGCACAACTGCCTTACACATTGCCTTCGCGTGCTTTCCCGCCTCAGCGCCATGCTACCGTGACGGACACCAGTCCAAATCGACTCTTATGGTAGATAGGTTTAAGACAACCTTTTAAAGAAAGCTATCCTAGTGGTAGCTGTGGAGAGCAGCCTTCAGGCTAAGTCTCGGAGGAATGTAAAGCAGCTTGTTTTACCATATAATCTCTTGAATCACCAAATGAAAAGACACCACACAGGTATATATATCAAATATATATGTATTTATTTCTAAATAACTCTCTACTAATCTCTTTATGAGATTAGAAGACAAACATATGCACAAATCAACGTTTCACAATAAGTTAAGCACAAAATATGGCTGGGGCCCTAGGGGCGTACCAGACCATATACTAAGTAAGAGACTTAGAAACAACGACTTGCAAGGAGACAAGGCCTAGGGCCTTCAGAAGTGCTGGGGCCTCACAAAACCACCCAAGGCAGGTAAGTAAAGGACCCACGGGGGACGCGTGCAGTGTGGATACACAGGCGCGAATCGCCGTTAACTTCAATGGGGCAAGTCGCGGTTGGAAATAAAGAGTTTTAGGATACTTCGGGAGAACCTACAAGCAAGTCACTTACAGGGTAAGTAGTTCTAGGGCCCACACCCACAGGAGCACCGTAGTGCTGGAGTTACCTCACCCAGGGAAGCCGGGTGCACAGGTGTCCTTTGGTGTCGGGTCGCGGCGTCGTTTTCAATGGCGAACAAAGAAGACTTGCTGCTTGCGGGAGCTGAAGAAGTGTCCGGTGGAATCCAAGCCTGGATTCTGAAGAAGGATGACCTGAAAGCAGAGGGGACAGTGTTCAAAGTCACTTGGCAGTGACCCGGGGCAAGGAAGATGGATGCCCACCGTCGTCGGTCGCTTCAGGTCGGTTGCAGGTGCCTTGACTCTTCAGCCACGTGGTCCAGGAGGCGTCGACGACGACCAGGAGCTGGATTCGGTGTGTCCCTCGACGTCTGCAGCTGACTGCGGTGTCGGCAACTCGATCGGAGCCAACAAGCCTTGGCAGCCGCAAGTCTCGGGGAGATGAAGAAAAGTCGATGGCGCAGACCAGCAAGGTCTGTGGAACTCACCCAGCGAGGGTAAGTCAGGGCAGGCCTGGAGCAACCAGGGGAGCCCTTTGGTTTCTTTAGGAAGTCTTCTGGGGACCCACAAGCCAGCGGGCAAGGGATCGCGAAGACACCTCGGGCGGAATCACTCAACAGGGGCCCACGGTCACTCGGGACGGTGTAGGCCTCTGATCTTCGGAGGGATTCCTGCTGGAGGTCGGGACCACACGTGGTCCAAAGCACAAGTTCGTGGAACGTTGTGAAGGGGTTGCACTCGACAATAGTGCACGGTACCCAGGGGTCGCGGTTCCTCGTTACTCGTGGGGTCCACTTGCCTCAGCTTCGCTGGGGACTCACGATGGCCTGGGAGAGGTCAGGAAATCCACTTCCTGGGCTGCAGGGACTTCGGACTCCGGCGGGAGCGGCGTAGTTTGCGACCGTCGTTGTCGTTTTTGGTGCCTGCCAAGCAGGGGAGTCACTCCTTGACTCCAAGGGAGATTCTTCTGTCTTCCAAAGGTAGTGGAACGTCGAAGGGCCAGGATTCTTCTGTAGAGCGTCGTCCAGGGGTTATCTGCTTTGCAATGGCAAGGTTCCCCCTCTTATACTAAAAAGAGGGGATGGACTAGCTCTATGACCCCACCTATGGGAGGGTCAAGGGAGGGGTGGCTACACCCACTTCCCTTTGTCCAGTTTCGCGCCAGAGCAGGGGCAGGTAGCCCCTGAGCTGGTTTGAACTGGCATATGCACAGAGGAGCCTTCTGCTCCCCCAGTGCAGGACTTCAAAGCACTCTAAGAGTGCACCCACCCAGCCCCAATACACTAAACCCTGTCTGGAAGGTGGTTACACCTCCCTGTGACAGGATGCCTATTGTTGGGCTTCCTCCACTGCGAGTTTCGGTCATCAGCAGGAGGGCAGCCCAGTGTCTGTGACTGGTGGCATCCATTTTGTGATGCCAGGGCTCTTTAGGATTCTACCGCGTTTCCACAGCAGGTACATGTCTTATCCCTCTAGAAGGGTGGAATGCTACCCCCGCCGCCAAGATTGGCGGGGGGTAGTATTCCAAGATGTTTGACACCAAACACGACATGTTTTGATGCAGCCATTCCAAAGTTAGCATTTACCGCGAGGATATAATGCACTTAAATAGTATATGGTTTAACCGCATCCACAAACAGCACCAGAGAATAGACTCTGAGAGCTGCAGAGGGGCCCTGCTCAGGCAGAGGCACCCCCTCACATAGAAGCCAAGCACCCTGCCCTCAGGATTGATAGGGCCTGCCTTAGGGGTGACTGATAGGTTTATATGTGTGTGCAGGAGAGATATAGGAAACCTATATCTCAGTGAGGGGTGCTAGCACCACCTCACCCAGGCTGCAGTAGCAGGCCTGTGGTGTCAGATTTAGACTGCTTCCCAGGGGTGGCATAACACATGCTGCAGCCCCTGGTAGGCCTGTGAAGTACCTATGCCCTTGGCACCTAAGGTACCATATACTAGGGACTCATAAGGCACCACAGTATCCAATCACTAGTGCACCTAGAGTGCACTCCATGTCGTTTAGAGAGAACAGAGAGGCTGGGGCCCTGATTGGCAGGGACCCAGCCAGACTATAGCCAGAAACCAGTGCTAACATCAGAAAAAAAGTGGGGGCAACATAAGAGGCAGATCCTACTCTCCTACACAACCCCCCCCAAACGTAGGGACACTAAACTAACCTTGACCAGTTGAGTCTTCGTGTTCAAAGTGGAAATACCTTGAGAGTCCATCTGCATTGGCATGTTGGGTCCCAGGCCTATGTTCCACTGTATAGTCCATCCCCTGTAGGGAAATGGACCACCTCAAAAGTTTTGGGTTTTCACCTTTCATCTGCTTTAGCCATAGGAGGGGCTTGTGGTCAGTCTGAACTATGAAGTGAGTACCAAACAAGTATGGCCTCAGCTTCTTCAGGGCCCATACCACAGCAAAGGCCTCCTCTCTATAGCTGACCAACGTTTCTCTCTAGGGGTCAGCCTTCTGCTAATAAAAGCCACTGGCTGGTCTTGACCTTCATCATTCAGTTGAGACAGTACAGCTCCCACACCCAGCTCAGAAGCATCTGTTTGGACAATGAACTTTTTGGTGTAGTCTGGACTCTGTAAGATGGGGGCAGTGCACATGGCCTGCTTTAGGTCTTCAAATGCCTTTTGACAGCTAGCTGTCCACTGAACCTTTTTTGGCATTTTCTTAGAGGTAAGATCATTCAAGGGGGTCACTATAGATCCATATCCCTTGACAAACCTCCTATAGTACCCAGTCAGGCCTAAGAAGGCTCTCACCTGTGTCTGGGTGGTTGGAGCAACCCATTCCAGTATGGTTTGGATTTTGCTCTGCAAAGGCTGAACCTGGCCTCCACCTACAAGGTGGCCCAGGTACACAACCTGACTCTGCCCTATCTGGCACTTGGTGGCCTTGATAGTGAGGCCTGCTTTCTGCAGGGCCTCCAAAACATTTCTGAGGTGGACCAGGTGATCCTGCCAGGAGGAACTAAAGACAGCAATATCATCTAGATAAGCTGAGCAATAAGTTTCCATCCCTGCCAGAACTTTATTCACCAACCTCTGAAAAGTGGCAGGTGCATTTTTCAATCCAAAGGGCATCACCACAAAGTGGTAGTGCCCACCAGGGGTCGAAAATGCTGTTTTGGCTTTTGCATCATCAGCTAATCTGATTTGCCAGTAGCCAGCTGTTAGGTCAAATGTGCTTAGATACTTGGCTGAGGCCAAAGTATCAATCAGCTCATCTGCCCTTGGTATGGGATAGGCATCAGTCCTAGTGACTGCATTGAGGCCTCTGTAGTCTACACAAAACCTCATTTCTTTCTTACCACCCTGGGTATGAGGCTTGGGTACCAGGACTACTGGGCTAGCCCAAGGGCTATCTGAAGGCTCAATCACGCCTAACTCCAACATTTTCTGGACTTCAGTCCTGATACAGTCCCTGACATGGTCAGGTTGCCTGTAGATTTTATTCTTGACAGGCAGACTGTCCCCAGTGTCCACCTCATGGGTGCACCAGGTAGTCTGACTAGGGGTCAGGCTAAACATATGTCTAAACTGTTGCAGAACTTGTCTGCACTCAGTTTGCTGATGGTCAGTGAGGCTGCTTGCCAAAGCAACACCATCTACTGACCCATCATCAGGGTTCTGAGAGAGCAGGTCAGGGAGAGGGTCACTCTCCTCCTCCTGGTCCTCATCAGTTGCCATGAGCAAGCCCATGTCAGCCCTGTCAACATATGGCTTTAATCTGTTGACATGAAGCACCCTTAGGGGGCTCCTGGGAGTTCCAAGATTCACCAGATAGGTGACTTCTCCCTTCTGTTCAACTATTGTATGGGGGCCACTCCACTTGTCCTGGAGGGCTGCTGGGGCCACAGGCTCCAACACCCACACTTTCTGTCCTGGCTGGTATACAGTCAGCACAGCTCTTTGGTCATGCCAAGCTTTTTGCAATTCTTGGCTGGCCTCCAGGTTTTTGGTTGCCTTTTTCATGTACTCTGCCATCCGGGAGCGGAGACCAAGTACATAGTCCATCACATCTTGTTTGGGGGGCTTGAGAGGTAACTCCCAGCCCTCTTTTACCAAACATAGTGGACCTCTCACAGGATGCCCAAACAGAAGCTCAAATGGGCTGTAGCCAACCCCCTTCTGTGGAACCTCTCTGTATGCAAACAAAAGGCAAGGAAGAAGAAGGTCCCATTTCCGCCTAAGCTTCTCTGGGAGTCCCTTAATCATTCCTTTCAAGGTCTTGTTGAAGCGTTCAACTAAACCATTGCATTGTGGGTGATAGGGGGTGGTGAACTTATAAGTTACACCACACTCCTTCCACATTGCTTTCAGATATCCTGACATGAAGTTGGTACCTCTGTCAGAAATGACCTCCTTTGGAAAACCCACTCTGGAGAAAACTCCAATGAGGGCTCTTGCCACCACAGGTGCTGTGGTGGTCCTCAGGGGAATTGCCTCTGGGTACCTGGTGGCATGATCCACTACCACCAGGATAAATCTGTGCCCAGATGCAGTCTGAGGGTCAAGGGGACCAACAATGTCAATCCCTACCCTTTCAAAGGGTACCCCCACCACAGGTAGTGGTATCAGGGGGCCTTTGTTGTGCCACCTGCCTTACCACTGGCTTGGCAAGTGACACAGGAGCGACAAAACTCCTTTGTGTCCTCTGACATATGTGGCCAATGAAAATGTGGAACAAGCCTGTCCCAGGTCTTGTTTTGGCCCAAGTGTCCTGCTAAAGGGATGTCATGTGCTAAGGTCAAGAGGAACCCCCTAAACTTCTGAGGTATTACCAACCTCCTGGTGGCTCCAGGGGCTGGGTCTCTACCCTCAGAATATAGGAGTCCCTCATCCCAATAAACTTTATGGGACCCACTAGCACTCCCAGCAGCCTCAGCAGCAGCCTGCTGTCTGAGGGGTTCAAGAGAGGGGCAGCACTGTTGCTCCTTGCTCAGATCTTCCCTGGAAGGGCCCCCTGCCCCCAAGAACTCAACCTGGTCAGGTTCAAGTCCCTCTGGGGCAGTTCCTTCTTCAGGTTCTGCTTCACCTCCCTCTGGAAGTGAATCCTTGATCTGAGACAGAGGGGAAGGCACTGCCTTAACCCTACTGCTCCTCCTCTTGGGAAGCATCTGGTCCATTGTTCCAGGATCCAGAGCTGGTTCAGTGTCATGCATTCTTGCTTGTGACCTGGTCACAGCAAATACCTCTGCAGGGATGCCCAACATCTCAGCATGAGTCCATAACTCTACTTCAGACCAGGCTGAAGTCTCTAGATCATTGCCCAATAGACATTCTACAGGGAGGTCTGCACTAACTACAACCTTCTTGAGGCCAGTTACCCCTCCCCAGGAGAAATTCACAACTGCCAGACTATGGTTGGTCTGGACATTGCTTGCATTGGTCACCTGGTACATTTCACCCAGGATGATCTGTCCAGGGTCCACTAGGTCCTCTGCCACCATGGTGACACTAGCACCTGTGTCCCTAAATGCCAAAGCCTGTTTGCCATTTATCAAAGGCTGCTGTTTGTACTTGCCCAGATTACTGGGGCTTACTAGGAAGGACATATCAATGTTTCCCTCACAAATCAGCATTGCCTGAGTGGTCACTCTGACTAGGTCAGAATCCACTTCAGAACCCAGGGTCAACCCTACTACACCCTTATTCTGAGTACCACCTCCACCAGTAGCTGAGCTAGGGGGCACAGTTGCCTTAGGGGCAGGAGTGGTGGTGGTTTGGTCTTTGGACTTGGTACAATCAGAAGTCCAGTGCCCTTTCTGTTTACAGAATTTGCACCAGGGCTTCTTTTGGCCTTTTCCCTTGTTGGACTGTGACTCCCCACCAGATGCAGATTTTTGGGGCCCTTGTGAAGACTTCTGGTCTTTTGACTTATCCCCACCTTTCTCAGGGCCTTTAGGATCTTGCTTCTTAGTGTCACCCCCTTGGTTCTGGGTTTTCTGCCTCACCCTGGTTCTGACCCATTTGTCTGCCTTCTTTCCCAATTCTTGGGGAGAGGTCAGATCAGAGTCCACCAGGTACTGATGCAACAACTGGTTCTGGCAATTATTTAGGATCTGTTCTCTCATCATCAGATTATACAATCCCTTGAAATCAGTAACCCTACTGCCAACCAGCCAACCCTCTAGAGCCTTGGTTGCACAATCAACAAAGTCAGTCCAGTCCTGAGTCTGTGCCTTCTGGGTATCTCTGAACTTTAACCTGTACTGCTCAGTGGTTAAGCCAAACCCATCTATCAGTGCACTCTTCAGGACCTCATAATCATTAGCATCCTCCTCTCTAACAGTGAGGAGCTTGTCTCTTCCTTTATCTGAAAAGGAGAGCCACAAGATTGCTGCCCACTGCTTTTGGGGGACCTGCTGTACTCTACAGGCCCTCTCCATAGCAGTTATCCACTTGTGGATATCATCCCCACTCTGGTAGGGAGGAACAACCTTGCTCAGGTTCCTATGGTCAGGAATATATTCTCTGCCTCTAGGGACACTGTTGCTGCCACCAGGGGGTTCTAAACCCTCCCTTCTGGAAGCTCTCTGGATCTCCAGGGCTTCTCTATCCAGTGCCAACTGCTTGGTTCTGAGGGCCACTTTGGCTTCCTCATACTGGAGCAGTTTGCACCTTCTCTCAGAGGAGGTCTCTCTTAAGTTAAAGTATGAGCTCCTCTCTTGGACAAATTCTCTGCCAGAGTGATAAGAGTGCTCAGATTCCCTGGAAGGGGATCTGTGCCTCTCATCCACTCTGCCAGTTCTCTTAGGGAGAACTCCTCTGTCCTGTTCAGGCTCCTTGAAGCCTGGCCCTTCAACCACAGAGTCTTGGTCATTCGGATTGTCCTCATCTGACCCAGATACTATGATTGACCCACCCACTGATTCAGACCCCTTAGCTCCTAGAGCCAATCTAAGGTCATCTGCTGTCAGCAGATCTATCAGGTGTAGTGTTGAGGGACTCTGTCCTAGTCTCAGGTGTCTGTCAACACACATGGCTCTCAAGTCAGAGAAAGCCATGTCCTTATACTGAGGCTGAGTGGATCCACTGGGCCCACCCTTTAAGGACATTCTAGTGTTGTGCAGTGTTGTACTACCTACACTAGTTTGTGGCCTACTGATCCTAGCTTGAGCTGTGGAAAGGGTGTGCTATCCCTTGGAACACAGCTCTAAGTTCAGTAGAACTTATTGATACTAAGCTTGACTTTATATGTACCTTGAGTACCTATAATGGTTTTCAGTTAGTAATTCAAATAGAGATTTTCTGGTAAAACAATGGCAAGCTGGAATCCCACACGCTGCCCACCAATGTGAGAAGTTGGCCTGGCATATGCTGTCCACTAATTATAGTGGGCACCTTGCACCAGTCCAAATCGACTCTTATGGTAGATAGGTTTAAGACAACCTTTTAAAGAAAGCTATCCTAGTGGTAGCTGTGGAGAGCAGCCTTCAGGCTAAGTCTCGGAGGAATGTAAAGCAGCTTGTTTTACCATATAATCTCTTGAATCACCAAATGAAAAGACACCACACAGGTATATATATCAAATATATATGTATTTATTTCTAAATAACTCTCTACTAATCTCTTTATGAGATTAGAAGACAAACATATGCACAAATCAACGTTTCACAATAAGTTAAGCACAAAATATGGCTGGGGCCCTAGGGGCGTACTCAGACCATATACTAAGTAAGAGACTTAGAAACAACGACTTGCAAGGAGACAAGGCCTAGGGCCTTCAGAAGTGCTGGGGCCTCACAAAACCACCCAAGGCAGGTAAGTAAAGGACCCACGGGGGACGCGTGCAGTGTGGATACACAGGCGCGAATCGCCGTTAACTTCAATGGGGCAAGTCGCGGTTGGAAATAAAGAGTTTTAGGATACTTCGGGAGAACCTACAAGCAAGTCACTTACAGGGTAAGTAGTTCTAGGGCCCACACCCACAGGAGCACCGTAGTGCTGGAGTTACCTCACCCAGGGAAGCCGGGTGCACAGGTGTCCTTTGGTGTCGGGTCGCGGCGTCGTTTTCAATGGCGAACAAAGAAGACTTGCTGCTTGCGGGAGCTGAAGAAGTGTCCGGTGGAATCCAAGCCTGGATTCTGAAGAAGGATGACCTGAAAGCAGAGGGGACAGTGTTCAAAGTCACTTGGCAGTGACCCGGGGCAAGGAAGATGGATGCCCACCGTCGTCGGTCGCTTCCAGGTCGGTTGCAGGTGCCTTGACTCTTCAGCCACGTGGTCCAGGAGGCGTCGACGACAACCAGGAGCTGGATTCGGTGTGTCCCTCGACGTCTGCAGCTGACTGCGGTGTCGGCAACTCGATCGGAGCCAACAAGCCTTGGCAGCCGCAAGTCTCGGGGAGATGAAGAAAAGTCGATGGCGCAGACCAGCAAGGTCTGAGGGACTCACCCAGCGAGGGTAAGTCAGGGCAGGCCTGGAGCAACCAGGGGAGCCCTTTGGTTTCTTTAGGAAGTCTTCTGGGGACCCACAAGCCAGCGGGCAAGGGATCGCGAAGACACCTCGGGCGGAATCACTCAACAGGGGCCCACGGTCACTCGGGACGGTGTAGGCCTCTGATCTTCGGAGGGATTCCTGCTGGAGGTCGGGACCACACGTGGTCCAAAGCACAAGTTCGTAGAACGTTGTGAAGGGGTTGCACTCGACAATAGTGCACGGTACCCAGGGGTCGCGGTTCCTCGTTACTCGTGGGGTCCACTTGCCTCAGCTTCGCTGGGGACTCACGATGGCCTGGGAGAGGTCAGGAAATCCACTTCTTGGGCTGCAGGGACTTCGGACTCCGGCGGGAGCGGCGTAGTTTGCGACCGTCGTTGTCGTTTTTGGTGCCTGCCAAGCAGGGGAGTCACTCCTTGACTCCAAGGGAGATTCTTCTGTCTTCCAAAGGTAGTGGAACGTCGAAGGGCCAGGATTCTTCTGTAGAGCGTCGTCCAGGGGTTATCTGCTTTGCAATGGCAAGGTTCCCCCTCTTATACTAAAAAGAGGGGATGGACTAGCTCTATGACCCCACCTATGGGAGGGTCAAGGGAGGGGGTGGCTACACCCACTTCCCTTTGTCCAGTTTCGCGCCAGAGCAGGGGCAGGTAGCCCCTGAGCTGGTTTGAACTGGCATATGCACAGAGGAGCCTTCTGCTCCCCCAGTGCAGGACTTCAAAGCACTCTAAGAGTGCACCCACCCAGCCCCAATACACTAAACCCTGTCTGGAAGGTGGTTACACCTCCCTGTGACAGGATGCCTATTGTTGGGCTTCCTCCACTGCGAGTTTCGGTCATCAGCAGGAGGGCAGCCCAGTGTCTGTGACTGGTGGCATCCATTTTGTGATGCCAGGGCTCTTTAGGATTCTACCGCGTTTCCACAGCAGGTACATGTCTTATCCCTCTAGAAGGGTGGAATGCTACCCCCGCCGCCAAGATTGGCGGGGGGGTAGTATTCCAAGATGTTTGACACCAAACACGACATGTTTTGATGCAGCCATTCCAAAGTTAGCATTTACCGCGAGGATATAATGCACTTAAATAGTATATGGTTTAACCGCATCCACAAACAGCACCAGAGAATAGACTCTGAGAGCTGCAGAGGGGCCCTGCTCAGGCAGAGGCACCCCCTCACATAGAAGCCAAGCACCCTGCCCTCAGGATTGATAGGGCCTGCCTTAGGGGTGACTGATAGGTTTATATGTGTGTGCAGGAGAGATATAGGAAACCTATATCTCAGTGAGGGGTGCTAGCACCACCTCACCCAGGCTGCAGTAGCAGGCCTGTGGTGTCAGATTTAGACTGCTTCCCAGGGGTGGCATAACACATGCTGCAGCCCCTGGTAGGCCTGTGAAGTACCTATGCCCTTGGCACCTAAGGTACCATATACTAGGGACTCATAAGGCACCACAGTATCCAATCACTAGTGCACCTAGAGTGCACTCCATGTCGTTTAGAGAGAACAGAGAGGCTGGGGCCCTGATTGGCAGGGACCCAGCCAGACTATAGCCAGAAACCAGTGCTAACATCAGAAAAAAAGTGGGGGCAACATAAGAGGCAGATCCTACTCTCCTACAC
>CAWUFW010032873.1:0-13227 GCA_963921515.1 Calotriton arnoldi | reverse complement strand
ACAGCCATCCGGCTCACACGCCCGTGCCTGCTTCAAGTGAAGGTACTGTGACCGAGTCTGTCTACGCTGTGTTGGCCCGTCTCGACGCGGTCAGCTGGATTTGTTAGACTCTGTTTGTTCTCAACATCGCCGTAGCCGGAGGAGGCTACCGACTCGCACAGAACCTTGAATTGCCTCTTTGATCCGAACTAAGCACTCTTGACAGTATTGTGGATTATTTTTGTCGTTTATGGTCTTGTGATAAATCTATATAAAGTATACCTATTTTTATAAATATATAACCGGTGTGGTGTCCATTTGTAGTGTTGTCACTTGATTACTGTATGTGTTCACAAATGCTTTACACACTGCCTCTGAACTAAGCCTGTCTGCTCGAGCCAAGCTACCAAGAGGGTGAGCAGGGGTTATTTCAGGAGTGTACCTACTTTCCCTGACTAGATTCAAGGGTCCCTATTTGGACAAAGGTACCTACCTCTGCCAACTAGAGACCCCCAAATCTAACATCACACAAGCATGTAGGAACAGCAACTGACACAGCAAGACACAGAGACACCACAGCACTACCCCAGGGTCCCCACAATGTGGTGACCCTGGCCTGCATTACAATCCCACTGTGATGACAAAGCCAGATGTCGTCTCACACTGTGAACCACAGTCATGTGTCCTGAGCAACAAACTACCATCACACCTACACAAGCACAAATCAATCAGCACGGCCAGTAAGCCAAGGCAAACATGGAGGCAGGGGTCTAGCCGTGCAACAACTCTCATCTGCACACACTCTACACCACACACCTCGACCTCCAACAATGTGCAGCAGTGAAGCTCACATGCACTGGTGACATTGCACATGCACCCATGACAATCCCATGGGTGGTGGTGGGAACCAAGGTGCAGAAACACATCACACATGGCCACTCAACAAGACTCTTGAATGTCTGACACACTGCACACTACGCTGTACATAGACATGACGGCAATACCACACCAACCAATGGGATCCCAGCCACAGTCCCACACCAATGAAGAAGCCAAGGTCACCCACAAAGAACACACATAGACAACTACCAACATTGCAGCCCTGACCCTGAGGAGTGCCAGCAGTCACACCACACAACGTGTCACAATCACTGAAAGCTAACACAAACTGGAAATCACATGACAGGTGTAAACAACAAGTGGCAAGGGAATCCTGACTGTGACCCATCTGCGTCTGCCCACAAACTCCAGCCCTCACAGCCAACACACCTATGGGTGACACCCTGATGACCAGTAATGTGCCATGCACCCACATCACAGAGAACCCAGGGAGAAGACTTTGGGGGAACATAGGTCAACTCAGCAAGCATCCCAAACAGGAACACCACTAGGGATCCCAGCATGCACAGCAAAATGGAAGTGAACACACAGACATGCTCATACAACACACACCTTGGGCGCAGGCGATGTCACAGGAGTACACACTGCCATGAGGGGACTCCACTCCTTGTGAGGAAAGCTGTGCCATATGTTGCCACAGTAGGGCTCCATCATGTCAGCAGAACACTTGGTCACACAGTCAACAATTTGCACCAAATGAAGGCTCCTGTCACATCAGCCTGGTCATGGAAGTGTCAACAAATCATCAGCACACATCCAACACACATGTATAGCAAGTTGCACTGACAACACAGATGAGTCCTTCCCCATTGATGCCCAAACCTGCATGTCCAGTGGAGATGGCCACACGGTCAGGGAAGTAGACTAATTGAACAATGGCAAGCACAACAGATGTGCAGGGGTGGAAGCCACAGATGTGACATTGCTAATGTAAGTAGGAAATCCCATTGCCAATATTGAAAACATGACACCCTCAGATGCTGCTAAGGATGACATGGATACACCACAGGATAGGACACATTCCCCTCTGGACCACATGGGTTCCTGAACAGTAACACTTCATTTTCATGAGACCAAATATCACCATCACTGCAGCAAGGGCATGTTTAGCATCATCAACATCATGTACATCAGAAGCAAAAGCACTAGAGAACAGAAAGTCGCTTTATTCAGCATATGTGGGTTCAAAAGTTGAAGTCCAGTAAAAAGAAACAAAGGCCAATGGCCAGTCCATCCTGAAAGTCAAACAGGGTGACAGTGGCAGATGTCACCCTACGCATGCCTGCACTGATAAAAACAGGGACAATCCTCGGAGGGGTATACGGGGGGCAGGCCAGGCACCGCAGGACAGGATCAGGGCTCACCAGAAGGAGGCAGGAAGGGGTGGTGGGTGCTGAAGAGCCACTGACAACTGCAGTGGAGGTGTCTGACATGGTGTGTGCCGGCACAACTGGGGGCATGACTCTGATGGTGTGGTGCCAGCACTGCACTGCAGTGGACCGTGCAGATGGAGTGAACAGGTTCCCCACTGCAGTGCCCAAGTCAGACAGGGTGGTAGTGGACTCCACTGCAGTGCCTACCTCCAGGGAGGAGAATGGGGATCCAGGTAAGGTGGGCAGTGTGAGAAGTTGGCCTGGCATATGCTGTCCACTAATTATAGTGGGCACCTTGCACCAGTCCAAACAACCCCTTATTGGAGATAGGTTAAAGACAACCTTATTGAAAGCTATCCTAGTGGTAGCTATGGAGAGCAGCCTTCAGGCTAAGTCTTGAAGGAATGTAAAGCAGCTTGTTTTACCAGTCTATAATCTCTTGAGTGACCAAATGAAAGAGCACCACACCAGGTATATATTCAAAATATATGTATTTATTGCTAAACACACCCCTCTAGTCTCTTTATGAGGCTAGAGTTCGAAGTACACAAGTTATAAGTTATTTAAACACAGTAATAGCACAAATACACGTTTGGGCCCTAGGGGCGTACCAAACCATATACCAATAAAGTGGTATAAGAACCACGACTGAACTAGACACTAGGCCTAGAGCCTCTAGAAGTGCTTGGACCACAAGGAACCACCCAAGGTAGTGACACAGGGGACCCACGGGGGACGCGTGCAGTGTAAATACACAACCGCGATACGCCGTTAACTTCTATGGAGAAAGTCGCGATCAGGAAATTAAAGAAAAGGGACACTTAAAGGAGGACTTGGAGCAAACCCTTTGAGAACTAGGTCGTTCTAGAGTCTCTACCCACGGGAGCACCGGAGTACTCGTGTTACCTCACCCAGGGAAGCCGGGTGCATAGGTGCCTTTCGGGGTCGGGTTTCGTCGTCGATTTGAATGGCGATCTGCTGCAAAGTGCTGCTGGCGACCAAGTGGAAAGTGTCCGGGTGGATCCAAGAGTGGATCGGAGATCTGAAGAACCTGAAAGCAGAGGGGACAGAGTCTGGGTCACTAGCCAGTGACCAGGAAGGCGATGAGCGGATGCCCACCGATGTCGAGTGCTTCAGGTAGGTTGACGGTCGTCTTGACTCTTCAGCCACGAGGTCCAGGAGGCGTTGTCGGCGACCAGGAGCAGGATTCGGGCTGGTACACGATGTCTGTCGAGTGCTGAGGTGTCGGCGACCGGATTGGACCCAACAAGCCTTGGCAACGGCAAGTCTTGATGAAAGTGAAGAATGACGATGATGCAGACCAGCAAGGTCTGAGGAACTCACCCAGCAAGGGTAAGTGAGGGCAAGCCTGGAGCAACCAGGGAGCCCAAGAAGAAAAGGATTGGCCTTCGTGAAGGGCTACTAGCCAACGGGCTAGCGACCGCGAAGGAGCCTCGAGACGGTCGCACGTGGAGCTGGCTCACAGGACACTCGTGGAGTGGAGGCCAGTGATCTTCGGTGCAGTTGGTGCTGGAGGCTAGGGCTACTCGGAGCCCAAAGCACGACTTCGTGGGAGACCCAGAAGAGGATGCACTAGCAAATGCGTGCGGTGTCCAGGGGTCACGGTTCCACGTTACCCACGACAGCTACGGGCCTCAGCTTTGCTGGGGACTCAGGGCAGCCTCGGGGAAGTCTGGAAATCCACCTCTGGTGATGCAAAGACTTCGGCGTCCGACGGGAGCTTAGGCGATGCAGACCGGACAATTGCTTCTTTGGTGCCTGCCAAGCAGGGGAGTCACTCCTTGACCCCAAGGGAGATTCTTCTGTCCTCTAGTCTTGAGTAGAGCGTCGAAGGTCCAGGATTCAGTGTCAGAGTTTCGTCCAGGGATAATCTAAAGTCCTAAGGACTGGGTTCCTATACTTATACCAAGTTTAGGGGTTGGACTACTCTGTGGCCCCACCTATGGGTGGGTCAGGGCAGAGGGGTGGCTACACCCTTTCCCTTTGTCCAGTTCGCGCCAAAGCAGGGGCTGCAAGCCCCTGATCCGGTTTGAACTGGGGTATGCACAGGGACACCAAGTGTGCCCCCAGTGCAGGACTTCAAAGCACCCGAAAGTGCTCCCGCCCAGCCCCAATACACATTATCCTGTCTGGGGAGGTGGTCACACCTCCCTGGGACAGGAAACCTATTGTCCAGGCCTCCCCTGCCGGAGTTTCGTCCAGCAGCAGGAGGCCAGACTTGTGTCTGTGGCAGCAGCATCCATTTTGTGATGCCAGGGCTTTAGAAAGAAGTTACCGGCCAGGCCAGGGTTAACATGTCTCTCCCTCTAGAAGGGTGGAATGCTACCCCCGCCGCCAGAATTGGCGGGGGGTAGTATTCCAAGATGTTTGACACCAAACACGACATGTTTCGGTGCAGCCATTCCAAAGTTAGCATTTAACGCGAGGTTATAATGCGCTTAAGAGTATATGGTCAGGCTGCACTACAAACAGCATCAGAGAAGGGTCTCCGAACGCTGCAGAGGGGCCCTGCTCATGCAGGGGCACCCTCTCACATAGGAACCACGCACTCTGCCTTCAGGATTGATAAGGCCTGCCATAGGAGTGACTTATAGGTTTATATGTGTGTATGTATTTAGTGATATAGGTAACCTATATCACAGTAAGGGGTGCATGCACCACCTTACCCAGGCTGCAGTAGCAGACCTGTGGTGTCAGTTTGGATGGCCTTCCAGGGGTGGCATAATACATGCTGCAGCCCCTGGTAGGCCTCTGAGGTACCTATGCCCTTGGTACATAGTATACCATATACTAGGGACTTATAAGGGCACTCCAGATTCCAATCAGTGATGTGCCTAAGGCACATGGAAACCATTTTAGAGAGGAAGCAGCTAGGCTGGGGTTCTGATTAGCAGGGCCCCAGCCAGACTAAGGTCGAAAAACAGTGAAGCATCAGCAAAAAGTGGGGGTACCCATGTGAAGCAGATCCTACTCTCCTACACAACCCCCCCAAACGTAGGGACATTAAACTAACCTTGCCCAGTTAAGTCTTCATGTTCTAAGTGGAAGTACCTAGAGAGTCCATCTGCATTGGCATGGTTACTCCCAGGTCTATGTTCCACTGTGAAGTCCATCCCCTGTAGGGAAATGGACCACCTAAGCAGTTTGGGGTTTTCACCCTTCATTTGTTTTAGCCATAAGAGGGGCTTATGGTCTGTTTGAACAAGGAAGTGAGTACCAAACAAGTATGGCCTCAACTTCTTCAGAGCCCAGACCACAGCAAAGGCCTCCCTCTCAATGGCTGACCAACGTTTCTCTCTAGGGGTCAGCCTTCTGCTAATGAAAGCTACTGGCTGATCCTGACCTTCTTCATTCAATTGTGACAGTACAGCCCCTACCCCCAATTCAGATGCATCAGTTTGAACAATGAACTTCTTGGAGTAATCAGGACTCTGTAGAATGGGAGCAGTGCACATGGCCTGCTTCAGGTCATCAAATGCCTTTTGACAGCTAACTGTCCACTGAACCTTTTTGGGCATTTTCTTAGAAGTTAAGTCATTCAGGGGTGTCACTATTGATCCATACCCCTTGACAAATCTCCTATAGTACCCAGTCAGGCCTAAGAAGGCTCTCACCTGAGTCTGGGTAGTTGGAGCAGTCCAGTCCATGATAGTCTGGATCTTGCTCTGCAAAGGTTGAACCTGGCCTCCACCCACAAGGTGGCCCAGGTACACAACCTGACTCTGCCCTATCTGGCACTTAGTGGCCTTGATAGTCAGGCCTGCCTTTTGCAGGGCCTGTAAAACATTCCTGAGGTGGACCAGGTGATCCTCCCAGGTGGAGCTAAAGACAGCAATATCATCTAGATATGCTGCACTATAGGCTTCCAGACCTGTGAGAACTGTATTCACCAACCTCTGGAAAGTGGCAGGTGCATTCTTCAGACCAAAGGGCATCACCACAAATTGATAATGCCCACTAGGGGTTGAGAATGCTGTTTTGGGCTTTGCAGTATCAGCTAGTCTGATCTGCCAGTAGCCAGCTGTCAAGTCAAATGTGCTGAGATATTTGGCTGAGGCCAAAGTATCTATTAGCTCATCTGCCCTTGGTATTGGATGGGCATCAGTCCTAGTGACTGCATTGAGACCCCTGTAGTCCACACAAAACCTCATCTCTCTTTTTCCACCACTGGTGTGAGGTTTTGGCACAAGGACCACTGGACTAGCCCAAGGGCTATCTGAGGGTTCAATAACTCCCAACTCCAACATTTTCTGGACTTCAGTCCTGATACAGTCCCTGACATGGTCAGGTTGCCTATAAATCTTATTTTTAATAGGCAGACTGTCCCCAGTGTCCACTTCATGAGTGCACCAGGTGGTCTGACTGGGTGTCAGTGAAAACATGTGTCTAAACTGATTGAGCACCTGTCTACAATCAGTTTGCTGCTGGGTAGTGAGGCTGCCTGCCAAGGCTACACCATCTACTGACCCATCGTCAGGGTTCTGTGAGAGCAGGTCAGGGAGTGGGTCACTCTCTTCCTCCTGCCCTTCATCAGTAGCCATGAGCAAGCCCATGTCTGCCCTGTCCACATATGGTTTTAACCTGTTGACATGGAGAACCCTGTGGGGACTCCTGGGTGTTCCTAGGTCTACTAAGTAGGTAACCTCACCCTTCTGCTCAACAATAGTGTGGGGTCCACTCCATTTGTCTTGGAGAGCTGCTGGGGCCACTGGCTCCAACACCCACACCTTCTGTCCTGGCTGGTAAACAGTCAGAACAGCCTTTTGGTCATGCCAGGCCTTTTGAAGTTCCTGGCTAGCCTCAAGGTTTTTAGTTGCCTTTTTCATATACTCAGCCATCCGGGAGCGGAGACCAAGTACATAGTCCACTATGTCTTGCTTTGGGGGCTTGAGAGGTAACTCCCATCCTTCCTTCACCAAGCACAGTGGACCCCTGACAGGGTGGCCAAACAAAAGTTCAAAAGGGCTGTAACCAACCCCCTTCTGAGGCACCTCCCTATATGCAAATAAAAGGCAGGGCAAGAGTATGTCCCATCTTCGCCTAAGCTTTTCTGGGAGCCCTTTAATCATGCCCTTCAAGGTTTTGTT
The DNA here is from genome assembly GCA_963921515.1 of Calotriton arnoldi. Taxonomy (NCBI): domain Eukaryota; kingdom Metazoa; phylum Chordata; class Amphibia; order Caudata; family Salamandridae; genus Calotriton; species Calotriton arnoldi. The sequence goes on along the minus strand of CAWUFW010032873.1, from coordinate 5,867 downwards.
GAATCTCTCAACTAAACCATTGCATTGTGGGTGATAGGGTGTGGTGAACTTGTAAGTCACTCCACACTCCTTCCACATTGCTTTTAAGTATCCAGACATAAAGTTTGCACCCCTGTCTGATACTACCTCCTTAGGAAAGCCCACTCTTGAGAAAATTCCCAGGAGGGCCCTTGCCACCACAGGTGCTGTAGTGGTCCTAAGGGGAATAGCCTCTGGGTACCTGGTGGCATGATCCACTACCACCAGGATAAACCTGTGCCCAGATGCTGTTTGGGGATCCATGGGACCAACAATGTCAATCCCCACCCTTTCAAAGGGCACCCCCACCACAGGTAGTGGTATCAGGGGGCCTTTGTAGTGCCACCTGCCTTGCCACTGGCCTGGCAGGTTACACAGGAGCGACAAAACTCCTTGGTGTCTTCAGACATGTGGGGCCAGTGAAAGTGAGGGACAATTCTGTCCCAAGTCTTGTTCTGGCCCAGGTGACCTGCCAAGGGAATATCATGGGCTAGGGTCAATAGGAAGCCCCTGAACTTTAGAGGTATAACCAACCTCCTGGTAGCACCAGGCTTGGGGTCTCTACACTCTGAGTACAGGAGTCCATCATCCCAATACACTGTATGGGGACCACTAGCTTTCCCAGCAGCCTCAGCAGCAGCTTGCTGTCTGAGGGGTTCAAGAGAGGGGCAGCTCTGCTGCTCCTGGCTCAGATCTGCCCTGGAAGGTCCCCCTGTCCCCAAGAACTCAACCTGGTCAGGTTCAAGCTCCTCTGGGACAGTTCCTTCCTCAGGACTGAGATCATCCCCCTCAAGGGACTGATCTTCCTTCTGAGCCAAGGGGAAGGCACTGCCTTTACCCTACTACTCCTCCTCTTGGAAGGCACTTGGTCCATTATTCCAGAATCCAAGGCCTGTTCAGTGCTAGACATTTTGGCTTGTGACCTGGTCACAGCAAACACATCTGCAGGGATCCCCAGCATTTCTGCATGGGTCCTGAGCTCCACTTCTGCCCAAGCTGAAGTTTCTAAGTCATTGCCAAGCAAGCATTCGACTGGTAGGTTTGCACTCACCACAACCTTCTTAAGGCCAGTTACCCCTCCCCAGGAGAAGTTAACAACTGCCAGAGTATGGTCTGTTCTGACGTTGCTAGCATTGGTCACTTGGTACATCTCACCAAGTATAACTTGCCCAGGATTCACAAGGTCTTGTGTCACCATGGTGACACTTGCCCCTGTGTCCCTAAATGCCAAAGCCTCTCGTCCATTGATTAAAGGCTGTTGTCTGTACTTGCCCAGATTACTGGGACTCACAGAGGAGGTCACATCCATGCCTCCATCACAGACTAACACAGCCTGAGTGAGTTCTCTGACTAGGTCAGAGCCCAACTCAGTACCCAGGGTGAACCCTACTAAACCCTTGGCTGGAGCACTCCCACCAACTGTAACTGTACTAGGGGGAACAGGTGCCTTAGGGGCATTGGTGGGGGCTGGACTTGAGTCTTTGGACTTGGTGCAATCACTGGTCCAGTGGGTCTTTTGCTTACAGACCTTGCACCATGGTTTTCTTTGGCCTTTCCCTTTTGTAGACTGTGAATCCCCACCTGAAGAAGATTTTTGGGGGCCTTGTGAAGACTTTTGATCTTTACCCTTCTCCCCACCCTTTTCAGAGTTCTTAGAATCTTGCTTCTTAGGGTCACCACCTTGGTTCTGTACCTTCTGCCTCACCCTGGTTCTGACCCATTTGTCTGCCTTCTTTCCCAATTCTTGGGGAGAGGTCAGATCAGAGTCCACCAGGTACTGATGCAACAGCTGATTTTGACAGTTATTAAGAATCTGCTCCCTCATTATCAGATTGTACAATCCTGTGAAGTCACACACCTTACTGCCCATCAACCAGCCTTCCAGAGCCTTAGCAGAACAATCCACATAGTCTACCCAGTCTTGAGTCTGTGCTTTTTGGGTATCTCTGAACTTCAACCTGTATTGTTCAGTTGTTAGGCCAAACCCATCAATAAGAGCACTCTTCAAGACCTTGTAATTATCAGCATCCTCCTCTCTTACAGTGAGGAGCTTGTCTCTACCTTTGTCTGCAAAGGAGAGCCACAAGATTGCTGCCCACTGCTCCTGAGGGACCTTCTGTACTTTACAGGCCCTCTCTAGAGCAGTTATCCATTTGTGGATGTCATCCCCACTCTGGTAGGGAGGGACAATCTTGCTCAGGTTCCTATGGTCATAGGACCTTTCCCTATCTCTAGGGACATGGCTGCCACCATGGGACTCTAGTCCCAACTTTCTTCTCTCTTTGTAGAGATCTAGGGACTCCCTGTCTATAGCCAGTTGCTGTTTTCTGAGTTCAAGCTGAGCTTCCTCATATTGAACCAGCCTCTTTCTTCTCTCATGAGAGGATTCCCTCCTATGAGAGGAGACAGAGGTCCCTATTGAGGTGCCAGAGTGGTTAGACTCCTGAGAAGGAGACCTAGACCTTCTGGGCACACTCATAATCCTTCCTGGGGGACAAAGTGGGGATCATTCTGATCTTCCTCTTCATCTTCCACAGGAGGGATTGGGTTATCCAGGTCAGGGTCATTGTCACCCTCCTGGTCAGTTCCAGAGGGGGGCTGGGGGTACTGCTACCCCTGGCCCCATCCTCATCTTCTGCCCCACCCTCTGCTCCTACCCCTTCAGTCCCTAAGGGCCTGCTGAGATCATAAGCCTCCAACATCTCTCTAAGATGTTGGGTGGTGGGACTTTGTCCTGTCTTCAGTTTCCTCAAGTTACATAATGCTCTCAATTCCAAGAATGGGAGTGTATCATACTTGGAGGGAGAAGCCCATGGGCTTCTGGCAAGGACTCACTGGGTCCTGGCTTTGAAGACATCACTAGTGAGGTGTGGTGTATGCACTACCTACTCTAGTGTGGCCTACTAAACTCTCTTGAGTTGTAGAAAGGGTGTGCTATCCCTTAACACACAACTCTAAGTTCAGTAGAACTTACTGTATTCTAAGCTTAAATTATATGTACCTTAGGTACCTTTAGTGGTTTTCAGTTGATCAATTCAATTGAGATTATCTGGTAAAACAATAGCAAGCTGGAATCCCACACGCTGCACACCAATGTGAGAAGTTGGCCTGGCATATGCTGTCCACTAATTATAGTGGGCACCTTGCACCAGTCCAAACAACCCCTTATTGGAGATAGGTTAAAGACAACCTTATTGAAAGCTATCCTAGTGGTAGCTATGGAGAGCAGCCTTCAGGCTAAGTCTTGAAGGAATGTAAAGCAGCTTGTTTTACCAGTCTATAATCTCTTGAGTGACCAAATGAAAGAGCACCACACCAGGTATATATTCAAAATATATGTATTTATTGCTAAACACACCCCTCTAGTCTCTTTATGAGGCTAGAGTTCGAAATACACAAGTTATAAGTTATTTAAACACAGTAATAGCACAAATACACGTTTGGGCCCTAGGGGCGTACCAAACCATATACCAATAAAGTGGTATAAGAACCACGACTGAACTAGACACTAGGCCTAGAGCCTCTAGAAGTGCTTGGACCACAAGGAACCACCCAAGGTAGTGACACAGGGGACCCACGGGGGACGCGTGCAGTGTAAATACACAACCGCGATACGCCGTTAACTTCTATGGAGAAAGTCGCGATCAGGAAATTAAAGAAAAGGGACACTTAAAGGAGGACTTGGAGCAAACCCTTTGAGAACTAGGTCGTTCTAGAGTCTCTACCCACGGGAGCACCGGAGTACTCGTGTTACCTCACCCAGGGAAGCCGGGTGCATAGGTGCCTTTCGGGGTCGGGTTTCGTCGTCGATTTGAATGGCGATCTGCTGCAAAGTGCTGCTGGCGACCAAGTGGAAAGTGTCCGGGTGGATCCAAGAGTGGATCGGAGATCTGAAGAACCTGAAAGCAGAGGGGACAGAGTCTGGGTCACTAGCCAGTGACCAGGAAGGCGATGAGCGGATGCCCACCGATGTCGAGTGCTTCAGGTAGGTTGACGGTCGTCTTGACTCTTCAGCCACGAGGTCCAGGAGGCGTTGTCGGCGACCAGGAGCAGGATTCGGGCTGGTACACGATGTCTGTCGAGTGCTGAGGTGTCGGCGACCGGATTGGACCCAACAAGCCTTGGCAACGGCAAGTCTTGATGAAAGTGAAGAATGACGATGATGCAGACCAGCAAGGTCTGAGGAACTCACCCAGCAAGGGTAAGTGAGGGCAAGCCTGGAGCAACCAGGGAGCCCAAGAAGAAAAGGATTGGCCTTCGTGAAGGGCTACTAGCCAACGGGCTAGCGACCGCGAAGGAGCCTCGAGACGTCGCACGTGGAGCTGGCTCACAGGACACTCGTGGAGTGGAGGCCAGTGATCTTCGGTGCAGTTGGTGCTGGAGGCTAGGGCTACTCGGAGCCCAAAGCACGACTTCGTGGGAGACCCAGAAGAGGATGCACTAGCAAATGCGTGCGGTGTCCAGGGGTCACGGTTCCACGTTACCCACGACAGCTACGGGCCTCAGCTTTGCTGGGGACTCAGGGCAGCCTCGGGGAAGTCTGGAAATCCACCTCTGGTGATGCAAAGACTTCGGCGTCCGACGGGAGCTTAGGCGATGCAGACCGGACAATTGCTTCTTTGGTGCCTGCCAAGCAGGGGAGTCACTCCTTGACCCCAAGGGAGATTCTTCTGTCCTCTAGTCTTGAGTAGAGCGTCGAAGGTCCAGGATTCAGTGTCAGAGTTTCGTCCAGGGATAATCTAAAGTCCTAAGGACTGGGTTCCTATACTTATACCAAGTTTAGGGGTTGGACTACTCTGTGGCCCCACCTATGGGTGGGTCAGGGCAGAGGGGTGGCTACACCCCTTTCCCTTTGTCCAGTTCGCGCCAAAGCAGGGGCTGCAAGCCCCTGATCCGGTTTGAACTGGGGTATGCACAGGGACACCAAGTGTGCCCCCAGTGCAGGACTTCAAAGCACCCGAAAGTGCTCCCGCCCAGCCCCAATACACATTATCCTGTCTGGGGAGGTGGTCACACCTCCCTGGGACAGGAAACCTATTGTCCAGGCCTCCCCTGCCGGAGTTTCGTCCAGCAGCAGGAGGCCAGACTCGTGTCTGTGGCAGCAGCATCCATTTTGTGATGCCAGGGCTTTAGAAAGAAGTTACCGGCCAGGCCAGGGTTAACATGTCTCTCCCTCTAGAAGGGTGGAATGCTACCCCCGCCGCCAGAATTGGCGGGGGGTAGTATTCCAAGATGTTTGACACCAAACACGACATGTTTCGGTGCAGCCATTCCAAAGTTAGCATTTAACGCGAGGTTATAATGCGCTTAAGAGTATATGGTCAGGCTGCACTACAAACAGCATCAGAGAAGGGTCTCCGAACGCTGCAGAGGGGCCCTGCTCATGCAGGGGCACCCTCTCACATAGGAACCACGCACTCTGCCTTCAGGATTGATAAGGCCTGCCATAGGAGTGACTTATAGGTTTATATGTGTGTATGTATTTAGTGATATAGGTAACCTATATCACAGTAAGGGGTGCATGCACCACCTTACCCAGGCTGCAGTAGCAGACCTGTGGTGTCAGTTTGGATGGCCTTCCAGGGGTGGCATAATACATGCTGCAGCCCCTGGTAGGCCTCTGAGGTACCTATGCCCTTGGTACATAGTATACCATATACTAGGGACTTATAAGGGCACTCCAGATTCCAATCAGTGATGTGCCTAAGGCACATGGAAACCATTTTAGAGAGGAAGCAGCTAGGCTGGGGTTCTGATTAGCAGGGCCCCAGCCAGACTAATGTCGAAAAACAGTGAAGCATCAGCAAAAAGTGGGGGTACCCATGTGAAGCAGATCCTACTCTCCTACA
>CAWUFW010032872.1:0-13227 GCA_963921515.1 Calotriton arnoldi | reverse complement strand
CGCACCGGCAGTGGCCCTCCTGCCAAACCACTATACCTCAGGCCCTGGGAGGAGAAGGTGCGGGCCATCCTACCACCAGTGAGCATATATGGACTATCAAACATCCCAGAGCCTGGTGAGTACACAATAAATATACACAATATTGTGTGACAATACACACACATCACTGTCAAGGGGATAGTCAAACCATGCAAATCCACAGCAACCAAAAGATAATCATCCCAAGATGTGTATGTTAGTCAAATAAACACAATACATGCCATTTGATGTATTTGGTCCCACTGAACTTTTGAAAATACCTCATGTATTTAAAATTTCATTAAATGATATCATTACCTCCAGTACATTTTCCAACGATTTGGATTTTGAAACTGTAAATAATATGTTGTCTGATTTAGAACAATCCGCTGCATTTTCAAGCATTGAAATGTTAGAGGACACATCTGATTATGACACAATGAATTATTACCAACATTATGGTCATCATTTTTTACATAAATCCAGTATCCCACGAAATGTTTTTACATACCACCAATGGGAACATTACCCAACACCACCGAAAAGTAGTTCGAGAAGGTTTGCACAGAAATTGTCTTATTTTTTCAGGGTTTAACACTTCTGACCCAACCTCATATAACTATAAGGTTGCACCAACAACTGCACAGAAAAATATGCTAACTAACACCAAACAGATTTATTCTGCATCCTTTATTTCCCAACTGTCTGAACAGGGTTTTGACTTATGGAAGGACATTATAGACATAAAATCAGTCTGGGGTTCAAAGGACTTGCAAGTTCAGGGAACGGAAAGCACTATTTCGAGCATGCCTCATTCCACAGCAGATAATATTTCTGAACGACACTGTGCAACAGACTTCCTGTCTTGGAATAGCCAAGAACAAAGACTTGAACACACCTCGGATTCCCTCACTATCACACTTTGAGGGGTGGCAAAACTTTACAACACATGGTGGGGATGCAGTAGATGACTACATACATTCAGTTCCATATAATTCATCAGACCCAATTGGAAGGGATGGTTAGTTTTGGCCTGCAGACACAAATAGATGTCAAACAAGATTCAGAGGTACCACTGAAGGGTTTAGTATCCATAGAGCCAGACCAACGCTATGTACAACGAGAACATCTAGGGGTGGTGACGTCATACAGTGTTGGGAGGTTATGCCTCGATTGGCTAAAAACCTCGACACTATCCCAGGTGAAACAACACTTATCCTTACTATCAGAAGACATGGATCTAAGGGACTTTTTATTGGACCCCCAGAAAGCCACATCAGAAACGTTTCTTATACGCTGTTTATAATGAAATCTGGAAAATCTCTCAACAAGAAGCTGTGGAGAGATTCCATGAAATTGATAAAATTAACCTAGAAAAAGCATTAGCTGTAGTCGATAATGGTATGAATACATTAACATCCAGGATTTATTCACTGGGCAACATTGTATCTTCTGCTATAGATATACTAAAACAGGATTTGTCCATACTACAGCACGGACAGTCTCAGCTACGTTCTATTATGTTATTAAGCTGGATGCTGCAATCATTACGCGCCAGGTTATGTGCCTTGGCGATTTATAAATATTATGTCCTTGTTCTCTGCATAAAATCTAACTAAAAAACAGATAACTATGGCACAAAGAGGAGCCAAAATATACAATGCTGCATATAGAAAAACTGGACCAGTTACCTTTCACTGTGGCAGAGTCACCATCCACAGAATGGTTAATCCATGGCCATATAACATTACGGGTCACAACTTTCCAGTTTCAGTATTGCCTAGAACAACAACAGGCAGGCAGATATGAAGCAACAGGTAGGGAATTCATCAAGGAATCTTCGGAATTGCCATACAGATTTCGATGCAGGAGTGGGGACATGGAAGTGTTTCTAAGCGGTACAAACTGCGCAGAACTCTTTAAGTGAATCTCTCATATGCCAGGATATCATGCTTCACAGGGCATGTAACTGTTCAGTTGCAAACTTATCCTGTCATTTGAAAGGGTCCCCGGCTGCCGTGATTAATCGGGTGTTCAAGTTGCTCTCAAATGGGAGTTACTTGATGCTGAATGATCAAGGTTGTTGTGGGATGCTTCCGGACATCGCATGTCTTGTCACTGTAGACTCCAGGGTTACTTGTTGTATGCAAGTATTGTTTCCACCGACCCACACAGTCAGGGAGGCACCATTATGGCCTTCGTTGAATGTTTCCTTTATACGGTTTGATACTCTGGGCCGAACGATAGCCATGCTTTTACAGAAAACCGTGCCCTTAACATCGCCGGGAGACTTTTTGATCTTCAGGTCGCAAGGTCCTCAGCTGAGATACAGGCACTTGTACGAACAAACTGCCCTTTTCCATTTCACAGAAATGGTACAACGTATATTTAACATGTCTGATACGATGGATATAGTACACCTATTTAAGACCATAGGTTCTGGACTGTTAAGCACCTTTCAGACAGTCTTCGGAGTGATTCCAGCCTTCATACACTCATTTTTTGAGGACTTCCGCGAACCCTGTTACTAATAGCAGGAATCCTGATTGTATTTTTTCTGCCACGCAATGGACATCCCAGTCACCAAGGAGACGGAAAATACACTCTTGGAGCGCTGATACAGTGATCGCATGGTACTCCATCTGGGCACACCTCGCCTTCGAGAACTAAGTGAGTCTTGGTTCGTATTGTTTCGACCAGTCTGGATTGACTGTGTTCTGCCTGTCCTCCGATGCCTGTTCTGCGGACAAGAATGTGTGTTGGATCTCTGTCTAACACTTCCATTGATTGCGTCACCGGACGTGGATGCTTTACTGGACCCAATAACGGCCCATATACTGCTGTGTCCTCAACGTATTCCCATGCTGATGTCTGCATTCTTAGAGCCACCACAGGATGCTTCAGCTCCTGTTGGAGACGGATACCGGCTCCTCTACAAACACTCAGGCCTTGGATGTCATACAGGCTTCCCAGCATCGGCTGTGGGCAATAAAGAAGATCATCTGTGCTACGATTGGCCTGATCTGTGAGGTGTTGCAGGGACCGTAGTCTGCGATGGCATGCAACAGTGATGTTGCGTCTCCCAGCCAGGACACATGAACATTTGGCTCATCGTGTGCTGGGAAAAAAATTGGCCTTCTTCAAAACAACCAAATTTAGAATTTTAAACAACTAACACTATTATATTTACTGAACAGCATGTTCACTCATAGTTGTTCGAACTATATATACGAACATATTTTTGTAAGACTTCTACCGCTTAAAATACAATTTTATCATTTTTTTAAATTTTTACATTTATTACGCACTATTTTATGGATTAATTCGTTGTTTGCGTACAACGCCTAGAAGTACATTAAAATTTTAGTATGTCATCCAGTCGGATGAGGAGTGGGTGTTATGATTCATATAGGTACCCCAATATAGGTTCAGGTAGCAACCAAACCATTCACCTATATTTCCCCTGCCATTTATACTGCATACGGTTCTTGCAACTGACCGTTTACCTAGTTACAGTACTATTTACACTACGTGGGGTTTTCCCTGAAAACTAGCCTCATTCATTATACACAAGGATTCTTGCAGAAACTCAGCAGGACTACCATCTCCTGCATAATAACTATGTATAAGGGTCATACCTTCCGTCATCCTAAGTCTGACAAGACACAGCAAGGTAGATCCCTGAGGTCACCACTTCTGGTTATATAAACACCATATCTTTGCTGAGCCAGGGAGAGGAGAAAAAGACTTCCATGCTGACACACTGACACAAGACGCTGACGTTCCTGCACCCAGACACTCCAGCTCGCAGTGGTCTGACATCCCTCGCGGGGTGTCCATCTCCAGACCAAGACCGGGTCCCACAGTCTCTCACTTCAGGTAACGGGGTTGACTTTATCCTATAGAGATTTTTGGCTCTACACCTACATACATGCTAGGTACACTTAGGCACATCTAGTTAGGATTGCATCATAGGTGTACGCATTATTACTGTCATGTATTTTTATACCTGCCTGTATTCATAGTTTTAGCAGTAGGGTAGAAATCTACCATCCTTTTTACTCTGTTGGTGCTTATAATCATTTATATCTGTTTCTGTCTAATGGTTGTTTCAGCACACCTATTTTACACCAGAATGACGCTGGTTCAATAAATGCTTATTGAAAACGTCCCCACCGTTTATTCTGTGTATCTCTCTGAGACAAAGTGAGCATGAGGGACTGAGCGAAATGTATCGCACTGTTTCCACGATCCCTGATGGGACAGAGTTGTCATGTTCGATAGCTTCCAAGAACTATTCTCTCCTTTGGTAAGCGGGGTTTCTAGTGGCGCTATGAGCTAGCTGGTATACAGGCGAACATACCTGGTGGGGGTGTCTGGAATCAGTCTGGACCACAATCCCACAGTCTATGTTGTCTAAACTTGCAGATCCTATATTGGTTTGTAGGAACTAAACGACACCTCCAGGTTCCGAAACATCCTTATCATCTAGGAAGTTGCCCGGGGTTCGATACGGTGCCTATGATCTTCACCCACTACATCGAGCTCGTTGGGGCTCTACTCATCAGATAGCAGCATCGATATTCATCAATATGTCGACAATATAAAACTCTTCTTGAAAATATCTTCTGCTCCAAACATGCATCGCCTCAAACTCCGCCTACACATCTCATCCAGTCCTGAATAATTCAGCACCCACTCGCAGCTCAACCCTTCCAGACAGAATTAATCTTATTTCCCAAAACAAGGAAATAGTAGAAAGCTAGCTTTTTTACATGAACTTTGACGACCTGAACCCCAACTTTCACCAAATGTCAAGTCACTGGTACTCACTCTGTCCACCAAATACATGCTCAAGGAACACATTTACAAAAAAAATAACCTGGTATCAGCTCTCTCTTCTAAAGAAAGTGACACTATTTCTTCTTTGAACTGCTGTTCAAAGCCCTTGTAATTATTATTATTATTAATGTTAATATTATTATTATCATTATTATGTTATTCATTAAGTGAACAAATGTTGGAGCTTCTTGGTGCTAGGTAACCTTGGTTTAATGTACAAGATTACAAATTATCAAAAGTAGGTTAAGCAGCATGGTTTATAGCAGGCCACATTTTATTTATACTAGACTAATTAGCGTAATTTTGGCAATTTTGTGTAACAAAATGTACACAAAGTTAGACATTACACCACATCTTCTAACAAAATTCCTGTTGGACAATTACTTGTAATTCCAGATGCCACGAAAACAACGAGATCAGCATGAGTGCGAGAAGTTATTCTTTAAAGTGGGCAATACAAACCAGGTTGGTTATTTATTTGAGCAGACCTTTTGGGTAGTTTTTGAGCACAAAACTACAAATGACAAATGAGAGCGACAGTTCTTTTAAAGTGAGTAGCTTTTTTTAAGTGGAAGAAATCGCCATAGAAACTGGGAAGATACAGGTTCAGATTTTCTGAGTGATTTCCGGTTCCGGGGTCGCGATAGCGTAGTGCTGTGCTGAGGTGCAGTGCGGTGCCGGTGCTGAGGAGTGGAGAGGCTACCGGAGAGGCCACTGGAGAGGCTGTAGTGAAGTGCGGTGGCGGAGGCAGGGGTTGCTTGTGCCGACTGCTGAGGAAAAGGGCATGTTCTCTAGTGCTCTAGTACTATAGCACTTCGGGCGATGAAAGAGGTGGCAGAGCCCCTGCTTACCATTCCGACGTATCTTTTTTGCTGTTTTATCTGCTCCTGCTTCTGCAGCCACAGGACAAACAGAACAGTTACACCACCTGTGTAAGCCCTGGCAGGCCTCCATGGGTTCTTATTTTGCCTAGTTTGCACTCCGCATTAGGGGACAAGCAGAGAAGCCGTAGCTGGCTGCCGCAAAGCGTGTGCCCCCCTCTGCAGAAGCGGCCCCACTAGAGCTGGGTGCAGCTTGAGGATGGAGTTTGGTGTGCCCTGCTTGAGCCCTGCACCCCGAAAGCATTAAAACATCGAAGACTGAGTTATATGTACAGTTTCATCAAAGAAGATCCACCAACACTCATCAGCCATTATTTTGCTAGTTGTCAAAGGGGATTAAAAGTGTCTACAGAAAGTTGCTTAAATTGGACAGCAGTCTCTCTACCAATTGAAAAATAGGCACTATCTCTATTGTGCTCTTTTCAATAAAATTAACAAACAGCAGAGGCTATATGGTTTATTAAAGCCCAGAGAACATTGATGGGGACATACGCAGTTCCTGTGGATTATGAAGGTTATAACTGCGGCAATATCGGAATAGCCTATTCAAAGCGTCTAATACGCACATTGTAAGACTTGTGGTGCATTTGTGCCCCACCTGTTGGTAGTCTGGTGTTCAGCAAGCGGTGAGGTGGCGATGACGAGTGCAGCTTTTACTGGCTACTTTGTTATATAAATCCCACGTGTAGAGGTCTCCAGACTTGGACTTGTGAAATAGACACCTGGAATACAACTAAGGTACAACTAAGCATCAGTTTAATTTCCAAAATGGGAGGCCGAAACTCCCCAAGTCTACTAAGAAAACAATAGCGCCAGAACTGGAGAAGTTGTCTCAAAGGAAGGTGAGGCCCAGCGTGAGTCCTGCAATGATACGGAGGGACGGTTGACCTACTCTAGAAAAGGGTCAGTCAGGAATTACTTTTGGGCTACCAGAGTGCCATTAGATTTGTCTTCTCAAACAGTGGCGCCTGGTACCGGCTCCGGACTAGCCCAGGACCCTCTTCATCTTTGGCGTCCAACTTATACAGCACCAGTTACAATTTACCTTTGCAGCGGGCATTAACAATCAGCATTCACAATCATGCCCGAAGTTGAGAGAAGTTGACAGAAGAAGTCTCAACAGGGGGCAAACCAAGTCTCCATCAAGTGGAGCAGAACACTTCAAACTCTGCCATTGCCTCCAGCTTAATTCACAATGGGGGTAAAGTGGATCAAGTATTCACCTCACCGGCTTGGTCTCCAAGATTGGCAATAATGAACCTAGGACTCAAATGGCTGAATCAACTACTAATAAAATCTTAGTAGCTGCCCAAGTTCTGCAAAGTAATGATTCAGGAAGTCATCGTGTCTCACCTTTATTCACAAATGTGAAAGCCCCTTCAGCAACTAACTTATTGGTAAACACAGCAACAAACTCTCCATATTTTATTGCATCTATGATTGGAAGTAGAAAATGCTACAGCTCAAGACAAGTAAATCTTTCGAATCAGCTTTTAGCTGCCATGGAAGCTCAAATATATGATAATGGGACAGAGGGTATGTAATTACTCCCCGTTTCAGATTTGGTCTCCCAAAAGTTTTCAACGTTGGGGACATAAGCGCCCAGCAGGATACAATGGCCAGGGTGCTCCTCTGGCAATCTAGTAAAATGGAACTCTGGATAGATTTACTTCAGTCATTTGCAACACACCTGGCAGATTTAGGAGCAAATTAACATAATTGGATTTTAAGTTAAGCACGCTGGAGTTGTATAAACTCTGCCCATTTTCCCATATTATTATTAGGCTTAGTGCTCTTCCAGGGGTATCGCATGCATTGGTGAAGGGCATTAAGGGTAATACTTCCAGGGCAGATATTTCCTCTCTGGAAATAAGTTTTACGCCAGAAGAGTTGACCTGTGGCAATCGAAGGGGGACAGGGGGCTTAGCCATTAGTATTCCAATCTAATACAGTTTGCACACAGTTAGAGACAGACGCGGTTACACAAGTCGGTAAGTCTGAGCAAGAAAGGAGCTTGATGCCCAGAGAACCCTAATTGTAGAGCGAACTAAGCTCCAGGTTTTAAAACTTTCAGTTCTGCAGAGACCACTGCAGGGTTAAGTCTTTCAAGGAGGGCAAAAAAGAAACTAAAAGCAAACTAAAAACAATGCTTATTAAAAAGAGCAATGCCTAAAATATCATCAAGTAACCCTACGAATGTATACCCAATATTTGGGCAGACAAAGATGGTTAAATATCAGCAGATATTTCCTAAAGATTTAGGAATTGCCGAGCCGGTCAGGTGTGGCAACGAAGTAAATATACAGGTTGACCTGCCTACTGAATTGGCTTTGGGGAAACCAGTTCTTAATGTGGTTATTAGGGTCGAAACTCCAGGCGCAGCGTGCCAAGAAGAATCCTGAATCGTTAAGGATTTAAGCACACAAGCAGTATGGTTGGGCCCCGATATATATGGCCCAAGGGCCATAACAGGGTTATAACCAAGAGCCTATGATTGGGGATCCCACCATAGGTGCTCAGTCGGTGAAACCTAGCAACTCGGATAGTCAGGGCTACGCTTCTGGGCCGGATATTTGGATTCCCGGAAGAGAGTAATATCTCTGGATCCCCAAAAGTCACTTGGGGGCAGAACATCGTCTGGGATCCGGATCCTGGAGCCTGTGAACTTAAACTGCATTCAATGTTCCAGTCACCTACAATGGTCCTTGAATCAGGGTCTTCTACATAATTGTAACACAGCAGAGGGGAACAATGTAATAAATGAATTCCCTGCTAACTCAACCGGTGTCGTTAAGCTCCGTTCAATTGGTCAACAAAGGGTGATTGCCAGCGAGCCCCCGGAATTGGTCTTTATTCCCAGGTTCTGCCCTACGGGAACCTCAGGATACGCTTTATCGGGGAACTTGTTGAGACTGTGCAGCCATATCCCTGCTCTTCAACATATTACCTCGGAGGACTGGTTATAGAGTAAAATTTGATCCTCCAGGTTTGAATGCCACAGGGAAGTCTCAAGAACTGCATGGAGGAGCAGTGCTTTGAGAGATGCAGTGTGGGGTGAAAAAGAAATCTTTGCTGATTGGGGGATTGAACTGGAGAAATCCTATTCCCCAAGTACCCGTATGTTTTACTAAACCCGCCCACAGGACAGCTAACACAAAGCATTCTTAAGGGCACATAGGCGGAAGCAGAAGCAGGGAATCCAGAGAAATAAAGAGAGCAAGAGCACTGATGATTGAACATTCGCTGAACCAGAGAGAGGTGAGATTCAGACCTATAAAAGCACTGGGCAGGAGGCAGGGCGATGGCGAATGTCACACATAGATCGCTGGGCCTCACGCCTCAGCCCTGTTGGAAGTACATGTCAACCAAACTGGAAATTGAAATCCAGCGTTTTAATAAACCAGCGTGATAACCGGTACGGATATCAAATTCTGAGTTCTCAATAGCTCTCATGGAACGTGGCAGGGCTCAAAAACTCACGGGGAAGCAGAGATGGTCATCATTATTTGCGTACTGGTTATATCCTCCTACCTTCAAGAAACTTGGGCCCAGGCCCCTACTGCTTTACCAGGTTTCTATGAGATTTTTTTACAGCTTCTCGCTAAGTCCTTTTGCTGTCCTTCCGAGGGGTCTATCAGCTTTTATCAAGCTAGAGGCAATTTAACAGTGGCGGTTCTTGACAGCAGCTGCACGGCAGCCCAAGCTGTTTGTATACATGGTTTGAAAACCAACATTGAACAAATGGTCCTGATTGTGGTCAACTGCTATTTGAATGCTGCCAGGAAAGCAAGGACAGAGTTGGTAAATAATTTTTGAAAGCCTTGAAGATCTCCTTTTAGACCATCTGCACTGCGAATATATAACCACCGGAGATTTTAACATGAGGGGCTGGGAGAACATTGGTTGTAGCTTCCAATGTAAACGCTGACCATGGAATCAATGATTTTATGAGCTCCACAATTTAGGGGCCGATTCGATCTCGGCCGGTAGGGCTCTGAATCGGATTCGGCATAACGGATCCCGATTCGGAGCCCTATTTCCCGACTCGATTCGTACAGCGCGTCCGGACGAGCGAGTCGATCAGAAATCGCCGACCGGTGATTCGGCCAGGCGTCCCAACCACTCCGACCGACTTCGTTCCGGGTCGAACCGCCCGACCGACTCGCTCGGACACGGCTTCGCACCGCGCCAATGAAGACGTTCCCCGGCCGGGTAAGTACGATGCGTGCCGCGAGCAGTCTGACCGACACGCGCCGTCCGGCTCGAAAGAGCAGTCGGAGCCGTACTCAGGGAGTCCGTGTACGGACCCCCTGTATGCGTAGCCCGTGAGTTGCACACAGGGGACCCATGGGTCCCCTGCCTGTGCGTGTACGGCGCGAGTCGCTTCGCCGTACCCCGCTGTAGGGGCACCCTTGTTCGCCTCGCACCCATTGAGGCAATGGGAGCCGCGTACGCGTTGTGCGACTGGGTCCCAGTGACTTCCATGGGAAGTCCGATTCCGACTCGAGTACGATAGCATGCGGACGCATCGTACTGCGTTCGGTCGGGCTGCCTCGGGTCGATCGGTCAGAAATCTCTCGGGTCCGGCTCGGTCGGAGAGATTTCCGGGACGAATCGAATCATTATAGTATCTGCTCAGTCGGAATTTGAGGTGAGAACTAAGGGCTGATATTCCCACCAACCTGTAAAAATGTATCGACCATTGATTACACTTTCTTATCTGCAGGTCTGGCTGCTCGATTGGGTCACTTTGACATTTCAATTAGACCAGAAAGTGACTACAATCCATTAAAGAGCACGCTGAGTCTTACACTACAACCAGCAGACAAATCCATCAGTGTGGGCACCTCAAGAAGGGAAGAGTCTGTAAAGCTAGTCAGAAGAATTAAGTGGCTATTGGAATATAAACCTATGGTTAGTACCTGGTTAAAAGAATTGGAGCTAATTTTAACTACAAATCAGCCAGAAGGTGCCCTACAGGAGTGGAGAGGCTCATGGAAAACCTACGAAAGCAACTATTGGAACAGGAGGGTAGGCCCAAATTTCAACAGGGCGGGCACAAATCAGCAAGGCCGGTAATTTTTGTAAGGCAATCATTGTTTCCAAAAGAACACTGCATAAAGCCCAGCATGCTCATTGGTGTAATCCATCTAAAATCTCAGCTGCAGCATTAAAATTGTCCAGAAGGTTACACAAAAAAATTGTCTGGGAGCAACAGAAGGAAAGAAAGGATAAAGAATGGGCCACAGTCTTTCAGTTATTAAAGTACTATAATCAAGCGTATTCTGGGCCCATATTATTAAATTAAAAAATAGTAACACGATCAGGTAAAATTGAGTTTCACAAAGCAGCTTGGGAGAGTATTATTGTTGAGCTGAATGTGGAGCGGATGGACAACCTACTAGAGGCTGGACTGTCTCTTACTGCAATTCCAACCTTTGAAGAAAATTTGGTGGCATCTGAACCAAGTCCACAACATCAAAGGATTTGGTACAAGGGCTGGCACAGCTCGAGAAAGATCCAGTTGGTCCAGGTCAATTTAACAAACAGTTGGAAGGTGGCAAAAAGTATCAAACAGCTGAAATCTGATGAAGCCCCTGGCCTGAATGGCCTGCCAGCCGGCCTTTTCAAGGAGACACATATAAGTTGGGCAACAGTGTTGTCAGCTCTCTGTAACCATTCTTTTTAAATGCCGATTTACCAGAGGGTTGGAGAGTTTCCATTTTATGCCCATATTTAAGAGCAGAGATCGGACTCTAGCCGCAAACTATTGATTGGTTGCCCTACTTCATATAGAGGCAAAAGTTTATGCCCCAAATTTTATTAGAACATTTAGAAACCTGGGTGGCCGAGGAGGATATTTTGTCATTTTTCAAAACAGAGTTCAGTGTGGGGGCAATCCACAGTAGACGATGTGCTAAGTTGCTTGCATGCCTCAGGTCCTGTGCACCTTCAGGAGGAGATAGACTGCCTCTCCTGTACTGTTTTATGGACATTACAAAGTGCACTATTTTTGATAGGGTGGACAGGGCTACCCTCTGATCTGGAAGCTTACGTTTGTGGTGTACCGTCAAATCTGCTAAGAACTATCATCTCATTACATGCAGAGACTTGGGTTCAGGTGAAAACCAGCTCAACGGCTAGCAACACAGAAAGTAAAAACAAACCGCCGCAAAGCTTAAACAGGGCTGTGTTTTGGCACCCATGCTGTTTAATTTGTCAATGGCTGATCTAGGGAAAGCACTGGACGTCTGTGGTTTGGTTCCTTCCTAAGCTAAGCTCAGTCCGGCTTACAAATAATTCAATACACTGGCGACATTGCAATTGGTGAATCACACTAAGGGCCGCATTCCACTCGGGCCGGGAAAACATAACGACCGACTCGGTCACCTTGGGAATTTAGTCCGACCGACACGCATGCCGGCGCCGCCCGACCTGCGAAGATACGCATGAAATGCATGTGAATCCACGACCGGCTCGTACGGAACACAAGCCGAATGACCTGAATCGCACTGGAAACCAGCTATCCGGCCGGGACACGCCGCGAGTCCAGACCGGACCCGACACGCGCCAGGAATGAACCCGGACCGAAACGCACTCCGTCGAGCTCCGAACTCCGCGCAGTACGCATGCAGTGCGTGGAAAACCAGACCGAGCCGCACGGAGCCCAAGCCGCGCGACCGACACGCATACAAAACCCAGCCGAAGCAAACCCAATACTCTCGCGACCGGCGCTTACGCCGCACATGGCAAAGCCTGGCAAACACAGCGTGAACGACTCGAGAAGCCCGCACGAGACAACTGCAGCGTCCTACTCGGTCAGAAGAAACGTCTCCTCACATGCACAAAAAAGTACAAAGGGAAAAACACAAACAAAGGAGGCCAAACAAGCAATTACAAAGCCAATAAGGGAATACTGGGGGTGAAAACATGGAACAAAGACACACCCACAACTCCACCCATATAAAGGCCAGAAACCCCTTACCCACTGATCCTTTGCAAAATTCAACTGACCTGCCAGCACAGAACACCATCGGACAGCAACCACAGACACACTCACAGCTCATCCATCACACAAGCCACACACCATTAGCACCTCAACAAATAGCACCCTCACATACACCCAGCAAAACCAACACTCACACACCCTCTACTTGCACACCCACACAACAACATCAATCACCACCACTCACCACCCACATCACCATGCCCCCAAAGAAGAATCCAAAGTTCCTAGACAGTGGAATTGGAAGTCCTGGTAGATGAGATCCTCAGGGCAGAGCCCCAGTTGGTTGGTACATTGGTCCAACAGACCCTCATGTCGCAGAAAACCAAGATGCTGGGAGAGGATCGTCGACCGACAGGGTGAACGCAAAATCGCCATGTTTATGCGCACAAAGCGGAAGACATCCAGAAACAGGTGAGTAAGGATGTGCGCAGGAGGGTCAAGGACCTACTAAAGAAGGACTACACATCTTGAGTCAGC